>CABIKL010001019.1:0-17382 GCA_902196195.1 Aptinothrips rufus | reverse complement strand
GGGCGGGGGGGGGCGGGGGGGGGGGGCCGCGACACCTCATGTAACGCCCAACAGAAGCTGGACATGCATAGCAACAATGCTGGCAGCGAGCAGCGGGCGTGGGGCGGACGGACAGACAGACGGACTCGGACAGCCGGAGTGGAACTGGTAGACAGGTGGGCGACGGGACGCAATGCGCTGCCGGAGCCGCGCTGGAGTCTCAACACGTTATGCCCCTCTCGCTGGAGCGTGAATCGATTTATTCGAAGTGAAGTGTGCCCTCCTCTTCGCTTCCTGTGCTGGCCAGCTCTGCTCTCGCCGCGAAGTCATAGCAGCGGTTTGAAGCATAAGAACGCGTTCACATTCATATAACTGATGAGATGTTTATTGTTCAGAACTGGCACAACTAACTCTAGAGCATGCTGCTAACCATAACGTGCGCTAGGTGTTCTCAATCAATTGTCAGCCAGGGCTTGGACAGTCAACTCGATTTATTGAGCAGTTAGCTTCGCCGAAGCGACGTCCTCAAACACCCTCCCCCTGCCGCTGCTGGACTCCCCACACCCCCACCCCCGCACCGCATGCCTTGCCGACCCTCTCCTCCTCCCCCTCCGATTATCTACCAAATCTCTGGCACAAGCTCAACGGTAGGAAGGACCGAGCAAGGAGTTAATCTCAGCCTTCAAATCTCCTCCATGTAAAACTGATGAGTGCATTGAAAATAGAAAGGGCGTGGGGACCGCGTAGGGTGGGAGGTATTTTTGTATTCCTGCCATGCTGCATTATTTGAAGACCCTCAATGGCCCGTCGTTATGAATACCATAAGTGGTTTCGAACAGCACGCGTCGAATTCAAGGTGGATCCGCCCTGTTGCACATTCCAGTGATTCCTCGCGCTCTTAAGAAGTCTTGTGTCATTGGGGTTAAGGGCTGCAGCGAGCTGCAGCAGGGTGCTGGCGCCAGGGCGCACTGCTCACGCGGCAGGGGTGATTTGCTAAAAATAACCCGTCAGCCCATTATTCAACAGCGCGGACCTTTTATTCCAAAATAAAAAAGAAAGTGAAAAGGATAAAAACGCGCCCACAAAAAAGGACTTGTCGACAATTAAGTTGAAATCTCTGCATTGTCCGGGGACCATTTCAAACAGGGAGGAATGTTAGGCGTGCCGCTGTCGAGTGTGTCTATCGCGGGTGGTGAGGAACAAAGATTGCTGCACCGTTCATGCTGTTTTGTGTCTTATTTGTGCGATATTTTTTACATTAAAATAAAAAAATGTAATTGTGAATTTTCAAAAAAATATGCGAACACAATATTTCCAAATTTTTGTCGACTTTCAAACCTTTTGGGCACTTAGATACTAGTTTACGGGATTTGTAAAAGATACTTGTGAACATATTTGTTTGGTTTTAATGTCTGTTAACGGGTTTAATTCTCCTCGTGCACCTGGACTGGAGTGCCACGTACGTCGCTTGTCCGTCATCCGCATGTCGTGGGCGGCTCGAGGAGCCTGCAGCGCAGCGCGTAGTGCGGTAGCGCCCTGCCCTCCCCGCCTCAATCAATGAATCAACACACAGCGACCAGCAGACGTGATGTACAACTGAATTCAAGCAGGCGGGCGTACTCATGGCGTGGCGTGGCATAGGCGTGGTGTGGCGAGGCGTGGCGTGGTGTGGCGCAGGGCTCAGCAGGTCGGTATAACTCTGGGCGTGTCGCGTACACATGTCCTGTTCGCGTCTTCTTTTTATTTCAAATATCACGCTTCCTTCGAATTTCTCCTAAATTAGCATTGGTAAATGATTGCGTACGTTCAACGAAATGTGACTGCTACCAAACACCAAAAATGATTTACAGTTAAAGTACGACTATCTTAAGAAATCTCCGCATCCCGGCCGTTATTTTCTAGCGCATTACCTTTCTTTACCGTCAACTGCCGAATCTCCGCTCTTAGTGCGTTTTTAGCCCCTGTCAGTGGCCAGCCAGACCAGAAAAAATTCTCGCCGAGACGTTTTCACGACTTTGGGACGTCCCGCCGTTTTACTCGAATGAAAAAGTGGTCCAAACCCCTTTCCGGACGGGCATAGTTCACGCTTTGACGTTTCTTCAAAGAGCAACATCGTGATGGCGCGCTCGCCATTTAGTGCGTCGCCTCGCCTCTAAGTGACTGTTCACATTTCAACATTGCCGCTTCCATTTTGAAGGAAGATGCTTCCGCTCAGATTAAAATCCCCTTCTTGCACTGTCGCTGCGAAGCGCCTTTCTCTGGAGTGGCTTCTCGCAGTGGGTCGAGGAGGCACCCTCCTCGGAGCGACGCGACGGGACAGCAGCACTGGCCTCTCTTTAACGTGTTGGACGGGGAACGATGTCCGGGAGAAGGAAGTGTCCGTGTGTTTGGTAGTTTTCTCCGCACCCTTCAGGGGCGTCTGAGTAACAAATTGGCGTCGATACTTGTAAGTTATCCATCGCCCCAGCTCTCGTGCGTCCCGCCCCGCATGCATCCTGCTGCTGTTTGTTTTGAGAGGCATGCAGGTCTCGTCACCCCTCACCTCCTTTACAGCTCCCTCAAGTGACACTCGGCAAGCCTTTGAGCCGCCGCACTCCGCTGTTTGCTTAGGACGCTACTTCCAGTCCCCCTCCTCTCCCTCTGCTGCGACATCTCAACAAGTATAGGAAACACGCTAGGCCCGAAACTTTTCACGAAAAATTGAAAAAATTAGCAGATAACATTTTTCAATTTTAATTATTTTTATTTTAAGCAAGAAAGTTAATGTATCGGAAAATTTCAAAAATTTAAAGCCGCTCTGTTGTTTTTCTCTCTTTTTTATTTTTTGCTTTTTTGGGCGAGTGGGAAATTTTTGATTTGTGCTTTCCCTAGGATGGGGAAAGTGAGATCCAGCAGTCCGGCCAGTGTGAAGAGCACATGAGATAGAATTAGACGGGGTCGAACTCGACCCGCCCGCTGCTCATCACTGCGCATCTGCTCGGACTGTGTTCATCTCAGGACTCTATGCATCCTTAGCGTTCACGTTCGACGCTTCGCCCTGCAGAGCGTCGAGACGCCGTTCAAGTGAGGCGCTTGCCACGGTCAATTAAAACGACGCCGCTGAGGGCGCGGTTGGTACGGGGCCCGGCGCCGGTCGGGGGCGCCGTTGCGTCGGGTCGGGTGCGTCGTGCATGGTCCTGCCCGCACCGCATGGTCGCTCCGATGTGTCATACCGGGGTGGACGGACTGCTCCATCACGGCTGCGGTACAGTCAGCGGCAAAAGAACCCTCATCCCCGCCCCCTGCTCGATAATGAAACATCCAATTCTAAATAACATGACTGGACAGAGTTCGATGAGGAAATGGCCACGAAATTTCATCCGCGAACTTCCCGACATCTTGGCAGGATTGAGCTGAGAACGCTTCTCATTTGGTCGAGCTGGTTTCCAGCTTTGTGTTCTCACCAGTGAGGCGGTCCCGACCGGCGGGGCGCCGGGCCGCGAAGTCTGTGGCGCCACTGTGCCCGGGGTCCCCCGGGGTCCCGGGCCTGGCTTGTGTCGCGAGAGGAGAGGGCGGCGCCCTGAAATATTGAGACGGGGTCAGCGCAGTTCAAATCGGGGCTAGTTAAACGCTACTCGGCGTACCACCTATCGACGAGGGAGGGAGAGAGAGACAGGGAAGGGAAGCCATCCCTCTTCCGAATTCCTTTCGTTCCCTCCCTTGACATGTTTTTATTTTTGTTTTTTTTTAATTTGCTCTTTTTTTCTCATTCTCTAATTTTGTGCCTGGCTGTATGGCTGATCATGGTTGAATCGCCTGTGCACACTGCTAAATTTTAAGTGGTAAGTTTACCATGTTTTTAAGGTGGTCATTGATTTTAAGCAGTAAACGCGAAATTGACATGGCAATTCTAGTTACCACCCCAAAATAGATGGCAATGACCACCTTCTCAGGATGGTAATTATCGCCATTTTACCAACTAAGAAAGCAGTCATACTTTTGTTTACAACTTTACATAGATGGTAGAAATAGTACCATTTAAAAAGGTCAGTCAAGACTGCTTCAGAAATGGCAGTGCAGCGCGTGCTCCAGGGCACTACTCGGAGAGAGGCGTGGCGGGGCGGGGCGTGGCGTGGCGGGGCGTGCTAAGGGCCGCACCAGTTCGCCGTTGACAGGCGTGTCGGAACAATTGTCACGGTGGCGCCAAGCTTCTCTCTCTCTCTTCTCTTCGGCGCACCGGAACCGATGCCCGGCTCTCCACTTCCGGGTGGCGCAGCAGGGAAGTCCCAGTATTTCGGTGCATCCTGATGCTCCCCCCTGAACTATTTGATGCTCAGTTGCCCACGCGCATATTATTGTTATTCGATCGGTGGCTCGAGCTTTGTGCGGATCAATTATACTTCGGAACATAAATTAAACTCCCCTTGGCGCTGTCTGGTCTTCGCCCCTTTTCTGCCGGTTTGGAAACAGCGAGAGTCGTTATATCCCTCCTCCTTCCCACGAGGGGAACCATTCGCACCCAATAAAGTCACACAATACTCGCCGGATTGTGGTGATATTGATTTACATAGGCGTGACTCCGGTGGGCTTCCGTGAAACTATTAATCTCGGTCCCCCCGCAGCGTGGGGGCGAGCCGTCAACTAAGTGACTTTATGGGGAAGGGGGCTGTCGTTAACGCAGAAAGAACGAAACTTCTCTTAAATTTCATTCTTTTAAATTCTGCAAAAATTGCAATCGAAAATCAAACAGATTTAGAGGAAGTCTACTTTTCTTTTAAAACAGGAAGTACATGAAAGATCACTTTAGAACACCTGAAAAAAAAACTTCAAGATGAAAGTAAGGACTGTAGATTGTTTTCGATGTTTTCTAAATGGGGATTTGAACATATGAGCCTCCAATAGTATCTCACTTGCAAGCTGTTATTTAATTGAAAAATTGAGAAAATGACCGTTTTGTCCTTGATTTATAGCGTTTCGGCCGTGCTCCTTTCTTGAGGAGCGCTCCTTGTCTGTGCCATTGCTACCTGGGAGACCTGGGGAGGGGCGGGGCGAGGCGGGGCGAGGCGGAGCGGAGCTGCGGTCACCCAAAAGGCACACGCCACCAGCTTTATTCACACGTCATAACAGAAATAATAATACAAACACTCGTAGCGGGGTCCCATAGAAAGATTATCCTCTCTTCCCCTGCGCTCATATCGGACCGCAACCAACCGAGACAGGAATAGGATGGGGTCGTGGATGAAAAGGAGGGTCACGCCCGGTGAACTGGACCCTGTGTATTTCTTGAGGATGACTTTCATTATGGCTTTCGATTTCATATCGGGACTTTCTTTCCACATGATATCTTTTTTATTTTTGTGCCTAAAGAAATTGTGAAACAGTAAAATTTCATTAAAATACTCGTCATCGTTTGCCACAAACCTACTGCGTCTGTGAGGCTTGATTGAGTTCAGGACCGGGTATAGCATTACAATACATAAAGGTGAACGTGGCTTTTCAAACAGCTAATCTCGAGGGGTCGGCAACAACTGAGGTTCAATGTATAAGCCGGAGTAAATGTCAGTTCGCTGGAGTACTGAGCATGAGGACCTTTTGATGCTTAAGACGAATTTGTGACTTTAAAGGGATTGTATCATTTACAGTGAAAAAGAGTACTGCCAAGAGTACTGCCGAGTACACAGGAGTGTCTCTTCTGGGACAGCTTAATCTCAGCACGAGTCCTCGCTGGCGCTTCGTATAGCTGCTTCGCTTTACCTACTAATGGTCTTTAACTGGCATGGTGATAGGCGTGACTTATCCGGGCGAACGAATCGTATCGACACTGTGTTGTTATGAAGATATCGTGTCTACTCGGCGTGCTCCGCATCGCATGTGCATGCAGGTGAACGCCTGCTGCTGCCCCAGCGGCTGCAAATAAACGCCGTACGCGGCACTAATGAGCGCATGGTTTGCATAGTCGTAAAAAAGAATAAGAAGAACTAACATGGCTGCCAGCTCGGGCAGACCGGCCGGCGTGGCAGCCCCTGAGACGTATGGCTCGGATGACGGCCATCGTATAAACCGAACGTTCTGCACACCGAGCATTGATGGACGGAGCAGGAGCAGACCCTGCTGGCCGGCTGCATGGCGGTTACGGATGGACTCCGGAACCGGAGGGCGGCTCCGGAAGTCTAGATGCTGAAGCTTTCGCTGATGAGATGAGTTGCGGTGCTCACATCGGCCGCGGGCCGCGAAGTAGTGTCTCTCGTGGGACACCGTGTCGCGTGAGATGTGGTTACGAGGCCTTTTTATGAGTCGTTAGTCGTTACTTTCTCGTTACCGCCGTAATGGAGTGCTCCTTGGCGTATCAGCCTGTGAGTTCCGATGGCCGGTCAGGAGGACTTTGTATTGCTCGAGTGGCCAGTTCAGTTAAGTAACTGCAGGGGCGGGTCCTGGAAAGCGAGGGAGGGAGGGAGGGAGAGGCATTGGAGTGCAAATTGCTCACACTTTACAGGCGTGTTGCCTGTTAGCGCAAAGGGACGATGAGATCATCCCCCTCCCCTTTTCTATCCGCGCCTAATAAACTGCCTCACTCATCTTTCAAATTACAAGTAATTTTACCATTTTAATTGAAATGTAATTTAAAAAATATCGCGTAATTGCAATAAGAAATACTACCGTATTTTAAGGCCGCCGTTCTATTTTTAATCTAGTAATTTTAAGTCCACACGGCGGTCTTGGGAAACCGTAATTGAAGCAGCCCTGCTTCAAACGTTGAAGCAGCTTAGTCACACGCGGATTTGAAGCACCTGTTGCTTCAATTTGAAGCAGATAGTTCGCACCGCCGCCGCACGCAGCGCTGATCTGCTTCAAATCGAAGCAGTGGTTGCTTCAAATTCACGGGTGTCTAGCTGCTTCAACGTTTGAAGCTCGGCTGCTTCAATTACGGTTTCCCAAAACCGCCGAGAGGAGATCCAAAGAACCATTATTACTCATAGTAAAATCCTAAGTACGATCTCGTAAAATAATAAGTTCTGGTAAAATTTGTACCTGTAGTTGTTCGTAGTCGTAACGAACATTACAGACAGTGAGTGTTGTCGAAGTGCACAATGTGGGACTGCCGATGATGGTCCTCGCCCGGCCATGCCTCGCCGGCCTCTAATGCGTGGCTGCCGTGGCACTGGTATGTTTATTAAGGAGTAGCTCAGAGCTCAGCCCAGCCAGCCTGTCCCTGCCCGGCCCGGCGGGCGATACGTACGATTGGTGAGAGGAAAGAAGAGAAGAGACGAGCAGGCAGTACGCGGGGGAGGGGTAAGCGGGGAGGTCAAACCCCGGTGGACATTTACTGCCACTTGGAGGCTGAAATAAAAGTAAGTCAGTCGTTAAAACGCCGGAACGCTGTACTGTCTTCATCAGAACCTCCAGCCCAGCCTCCAGCCTGGAGTCGAGTCAGCAGAGCCAGGGGCGGCCAGGGGCTGACCGTCGCGCGCAGCAGCCGGGACGTCCTCCAGGACCAGATCGTCCTCGACTCCCGGAGGTGGCAACTCAAGTCGCCGCCCGGAGTAGATCGCGAGTGGACCCGGAGCCCCGGCTGCCGAGTGCCGGACTGTACAGTTTTACAACCCGGTACGCTCGCAGTGGTGACAACCTTCCGAGCCCCACGGGGGCCACACAATAAAATATTGCATTTTATTCGAGCGAGGTGTTGCGCTTGGTAGCTCCGCTCCATCGCGCTGACTTCTTGTTCCCGCCAGCGCGGCGGGTTTCTTCGGCCTGTTCTGGCGTGCTGGGAATGTTTTGTTTGGAGTAATATTGTGTTGTTTTATGGCAGAAATTTTCATTTCACGTCCTCGGGCCGGCTTAAGCTCGCGGAATGCGTGGAATCCGCTCGCAATGACAGAGGCTATTTATTGACTGTGCTGTCCGCTTGGTTGTTGCGTACGCTCGCTGCTCGTCCGTACGTCGAGCGTCGCTCGGGTAGGAAGCGTGGCGAATGTATGTTGTGCACTTGATGGTGCATTTCAATGTGCAGGAGACTCGCCTCGCACTTCGGATGGCCTTTAATCGTGTCCAGTCATGAAATGCGTGTCTTGATGAGTCCCCCTGCCGTCCCTAACTCGAAGGGGCCGTTCACAAACTACGTGACCGAGGGGGTGGAAGGGCATTGGTGTAATGTCAGGGCCATATCCCAAACACATGGTAAGGTTAGGTCGGATGAGTCACGTAAAGGGAAGGTGGCCTAAAACCGGGCACGCAGTTATCATGAACGGCCTCGAACTCTCGCAGCTCTTCTCGAAGTGCATAGAAACCTCCCGTCTGGAGGTTGCAAACCTCAGCAGTGTGGACGACGACGTTTGATTGATAGACGGAGCGGCGAATGTGGGCCGTGACGCGAATCTGCACAATGATGAAGGGGCATATTGTTCATTGCGGACATGAAGCGCAAAGAAATGTAACAGGAAGAGAAAGGCGGGGCGGGGAGGGGCGCGGCGGCGAGGTTAGGGCCCCCGCAGCGCCGCGCCAGGATTCACTCTACTGGGTGGCAACAATGGGCTCCAGAAGGGCATTAGTCATGGTTCATTATTGGCTCGGGTCGGCCTAGCTACGGGAGGCAGGGCAGGTGAACCGGCCGTCCTGCCCAGCCCTACCCGCCGGACCTATTGACGAAAACTGGACAAAAAAAAAGACAAAAAAAAAGAAAAGACGATCTGCTCTCTTTTTAAAGTTTTTCGACGAGGAGCTAATCGAGACCATACTCACTTGCGATCACTCGATCCTGATAACAGAGTGTGACAGATTCTTGGCAGATGGTAATCAGTCTTCCTATTAGCACGCTGCCACGCACCTCGAGTGGACGTGTGGGGTGGGCGCTGAGATCGAGCGAGTTCGAGCAGGCTGCTGATGCTCGCTCGGCTGGCGCCCCGCCCCGCCCCGCCCCGCCCCGCCCCGCCCCGCCCCGCCCACGGCACCGCGATCCATATCTCGATATCGGTGTGGCTATCGGTGTATGTGCTATCGATCCGCAACGTTATCGGTACTGTATCTCATTTGTCGCCGTTCGATAATGGTTTGGCACCTCTGCTGGCTGCCGTGCCGGGGCGGGGCGGGCAGAGTCACTTCGTGTGGACGCTCGTAAAGCGCTTGAGATCATTAGTCGCTCGCAGCATCAGGACCCGCTGCGCTGCGACGCGCGGTCTGGCCCGGGCACAGCACACTGCGCTGCAGTAGTGCAGGGCTGGACACCGGACAGGCCGTGGATGTGTCGTGGAGTCGAGTGGTTCAGGGATGTTGTCTCACCTTTAAGGACACAAATTCGAGGCTGAATCCGTCCGTGATGATCCGGTTAAAAAAAAGTGAGTTGGTCTATCGCGTGAATAGGGTAGTCCGGAGATAGCCAGAACGGAAGCCAAGAAGAAGTCAAGAACATCAAAAGCGGAACGGAAAGAATCGGTATGAGAAATCACACGTGCCTGGTGGAGCGAGTCCTTCCATCAAGATGGAAGCACTCGTCAACTCGTCACTCATACCGACTTTTTCCTTTCCGCTTTTGGTGTTCTTGACTTCTTCTTAAGTTCAGTTCTGGCTCCGGACTACCCTATTGGCGATGTACTGAGTGGCTCTTCTCGTCGCGGAGTCCCGGTGCAGCGGTGAGTTGAACGCGCTGCAGGCCAAAAGCCCGCCCCAAGCCGCGCTGCGCTGTATTGTCGCTCGCGGATCACGTTCCCCGCCAAACACCACCTACAGCTCGCATTGGATGGATGTTCTAACGAGAAACATTGTGGGACATTGTCGCTATAGAGCGTCCCCCTGCTTTCAGAGTATGGCTTCTGGTCTGGACCTTCACAGGACCGCGCATTATGGAGCACACAGCTCGCAGTGATGTCCGAAAATGTTTTGTGGCCCTCTGATGGTGAATTTTAATTTTGGAGTGTCGCGACGTAAGCCATCATGCAAGGAACTGGGTTTCTGAGTGTGTATGTATCTGGTCCTGGCTCTTCCCGGTCGCTGATTTATGTGGCGCTTCCCGTCCGGTATGGTGTCGTCCTCGCGGCTCCTAATTGTTGGTGGTGTGGCGTGGCGTGGCGTGGCGTGGCGTGGCGTGGCGTGGCGTGACACCTCGGCTGCGCGAAGCTGCACGGTAGCCAGCCAAGTAGAAGGTGCGAATAGCAGCCAAGTGGCCGAGTCGCATTACTGCCTATACTTGTCGGCCCCGTCCCGTCGCCTCGCACTCGCTTTCCGTCTCAAATCAGTTGACTCCGGCGGGGGGCAGCGCGACCCCTGCCCCCCCTGGACCCCCGCGGGCCGCGGTAAACGACTTGTAATTGGTCGGATGGCGCGCCCCCCGCCGCGCGGCCCCACTGAGACCCCCTGCAGGCCCGAGCCCCGAGCAGGCCCCGCGAGGAGCACTAATCTGTGTCCCGTCCTGCTCATCATGCTCGGCTCATCAAGAGGTGATGAGGAATGAGGTGAGGCGTGGGGAGGTGAGGTGAGGCGACTAGCATCTTATTGATTCCCACTAGCCATGCTGCACACAGGCTAGGCTGGCTGCGCCCTGACTTCACCTGGGTAGGCAACTCGACGGGCTCGAGCCAGACTTCCCTTGCGCTCGCGCTCTCTTCTCTCAGCCCAAGTCAAGTCCTCACTCCCGCCGCCCTCCTCAGCCCCCCCCCCCCTACTTTTTCTTCGCCGCGTGACGAGGCTTGTGCATCGGCACCAAATCGTCCGGAACCAACAGCTTGTACGAGCGCAAGTCGGGAGGGCGCCCGTGGCTTGGCGGGGAAGGGGGAAAAAGAGCAGGGGAGGAGAGCTGTGGTGTGGGTAATTTGGCCGTTTCATTACGGATGGAAACGAACGATTCTCGCTGGTCGAACTGCTATGCATCACTGGTAACTATAAGGTCCCGCCTCAGCGCGGGAAATTCAAATCGAATCGTGTTATAAGGGAAGGGTTCTCGAAGAGGCGCGACTAGGCATGGCGGGGCGTTGCGGGGCGCGGGTACAGCAATGCCCGGGGCCCATCGGTTCGCCGCGGTCCTTACCGAGGCGCAGAACGAATATTAATGAGCCAATACTTCCCCGCGAGGAGACGCGTGGGACGAGCCTTGTGCTGGTACTCGAGAGGTACTCGAGGGGTACCCGACCCGACTTGCGGTGTTGTGGCGCGCACAGGGCCGTCATTTACATATTTTTTGGACAGAAATAACCCACCGTTACAGCTGGACGGCGGCAAGGCCTTGCCGCTGTCGTGTTGTCCGTCCAAACCTAACCTCTCGTCTCTCTCTTTCTGTTCCAGGTAAATCGACCAATGACAATGAAGAAGGAGGGCATCCAGACGCGAAACCGGAAACTGTCGTCAAAGTCGAAGAAGAAAAAGGGCGGCGGCGGCGGCTGCCTTAGCCTCTCGGGGGTCATGTCGGAGATGATGAAGCCGCTGGATCCGAGCGGGAAGGGCGTCGGCGGCTACCCCGGCTCGTTCAACACCAACCCCCACCACCACCTTGGCGCCGCGGCGCTGCACCCCGCGGCTCACCACGCGGCGGCGGCTATGAGCCACTGGTACCACGGCTCCAACGTGCACCACCACCAGGTGGGTTCCTGAGCTGAGCGTGAAGCGTTCCGGGCAGGAACGAGGTATTTCTTGTGTTGGTGTTCGAACCCCTGGGATGATTTTCCCACACAGAAAAACCAAAACCCAGAATCTAGGGTAGCCCAACCCAGAAAATGTAGGAAATAAAAATATTTTTTGAGGTTGATTTTGAGCCCTATTCCAACACGCGTTTCAAAGCTTCCTGTCAAAATCACCTCCAAAGATATTTTTTTACTCTTGGTTCCTGGGTTGAGTTGCCCCAGATTCTGGGTTTTGATTTTTCTGTGCATGCAGATCATTGAAGTATTGGCCAATTCTGAATGGATTCAAACACTTTCAGCATAAATTTTCTTCTTTCACGTTTCTTTTTATTTATTTTTCTTGAGGAAGTTTTATCACATGGTGCTGAAATTGCGTGTTCGTCCGTTTTATATTGTTTTCGTGCCGTGCGTGCTGGGCACTATATCATAGTTTTACTATCCATCGCCCGTACTGAACGTGAACGGGGTGACATGGGTCGTGAGCGTCTCTGATGTGCTCGTATGATTGCAGGGCTTCGTGGCGCCTGCGCCGGCACCCCACGGTGGTCTCGGAGCGGGCCACCCGCACCCAGGGGCGCCCAGCATGCACCATCACCACCACATGAGTCCGCTCTCCGCGCTGGGCTCGGGGTCCCTAGGACTTGCCGCCACCTCCAACTCCATGGTGAGTGACTCTGTGCACTGTTAAGTGTGTCCATATTACCCCCTCTCAGGGTTTTCCTTCGCGTGACAGCAATGACCCGAAAACCAAGGGTGAAAAAATAGTTTCGATGAATATTTTGCGACTCATTCCAAAACGCATTTATTATTTCTGATCAATTTGGAATAGGTCTCAAATTGAACCCAAATTTTTTATTATTATCTTTGTCCTTGTTTTCTTGGATTGGGCTGGACCAGAATCCAAGTTTTGGGTTTTATTTTGTCTGTTTAACTCAGCTCTTGTTTCCGATTTTTGATACCAGCTCCTCTGTCTGTTCAAGAGGTTAAGGTGGCCCGTGCCGGTTAGGTTAAAAATCACGAATCCATATTTTTGGTCCTTTTGAACTGTTCTAACGACATATTCCCCCCTCTGTTGCAGGCGAGTTGGAGGTCAGAGTACACTTGATAAGTGTCCAGGCGCTAGTGAGGACCGAAGCACCACGGGCATGTCAAGTCACCACCTTGCAACAGAAAGCCAACCCACCGCAGAAATTTGCAACTTGTTGATACTAATAGTTAGTTACTTTGTCCGCACAGAAACTATGCATTTCTTTTGTTATTTTCGGGCTGTGCGTTCTACTTAGAGCTGTTTCTAGGCTAAGGCATTCTGTTCAGGGATATGCATGCACCGCAAAGTTACAACAGAGTGATCTACGAAGACTTGTAGCGACGAGTACAAACAATCAAATGAGAAATTAAAGACATTTTATTATTTAAATTATTATTATTTTAATTTTATTTGTGAGATTTGGATTGAAGTCCTTACAATTATTATATTTGCGATGATTATAACGGAGATGTTGTCGTAGTCATACGAGGATCTTGGAGAAACAAACAGTGCAATTTATATTACGTTTCCTTTGCTGACCAGGACTTTCCTGGAAACACTCTATTTATTGATGAGAACTTAGTAAGCCTCCTGAGTATCATGTGAGTACGAGTCTGTTCATTTGTTTTCAAATTTTGGAGTTGACAAAAACCAGAAGTAAGTGTGCGCTGGTGTGAATGTGAGTGCAAATGGGTGTGAGAAAGATAAAAGAGTGATAGGAACGGGTTTGTGTGTGCGCACGCTTTTCCACGCGACGGAAAATATGCGAGAATCAGCTCGGCACAGGGATTGTGATCGTTCAAAATTAGCATATTAAAAATTTTAATTATGTACTAAATCTGTAAATTGTTTTTAATTTGTTTTATAGACTGTTATAGACTTCAAAGTTACCATTGTTTCGTACGATTTCGATAAGGGGGACATTTATGCTGTCAGTTTAAGTTGCTCCACTGCTTAGCTCTTACTCTAGTTCCGTAATTCAATCTTTGCTGAGACAAATTGGCTAGAGGAGCTTTTAGTTCAAAGGAATTGTTGTCTAACGTATTGCGGTTATGTACGTGTAGGTAAAAGGCGCTGTTGAAGAGAAAGAGCTACCGTGTGATTCCTTGTGATTGGTCTCACGAATCCTATCTGTGATTTTCAAATCACAATCCGCGTTGTCTCACCTGATGTTAAGTGTGATATCCTGTGCAACTCTGAGGGCGGTACGGCTCTCTGCGGCCGTCACCGCCCCGCGAGAGTCGGGGCCCCCATCCTCGGCGCCGCCTCCCCCGCCTCGCGGCCTCGCGCTCCTGGCGGGCCGAGCCAAGGAAGGGGCCCCGGGGGGCCCCGGGGGGCCGCAGCCCCAGATCTCTGATTGTAAAGTATATTTGCCACGTCAACCAGCTGTCCAGCGAGCGTGATGGTGTGGCTGTGCTGGCCACGAGCTTACGAGAATGAATCTAGGATAATTTCACTTACTTCTTTCATTAACTTTGCCAAATTTCCGTCACGGCACGCCCAAGATCTTAATAAAAATTGCCAGTTTCACGGCGAGCAGTGGCCAGCGTCTCATGCGTCAGCCGCTCGGACAGCTTGCTCGGGCTGCCAGCTGGCCTGCCCGGCCCGGCCAGCCCAAGCAAAACTAAGCATACCAAAGTTTGTATTTATTTAAGCGGCGGCTCAGCTTGGCCGGGCCGCCGGTCACAGAGTTATATTATAGTGTTCCTCGGGAACACCACGGATACTATTGTGATGTGTGAAATAATGTATTTTTAAAAAAGGGGCAGAACAAAAATTTACTAGTGATAAAGATTATTGAACGATTGTATGAAATGTACCATAGTAAGTTTAAGGTAAAGCGTAAAGAATACGAAATGTGTTATTGTGTTATAACGACAAATACTCAATTTTCACAAATTTGGGGAACATAATTGTGTACATACGTTATATATATTTTCCTTGTATTTTAGTCACGAAGCAAAAAGTTGTTATTCAATGGGAGGGCATATGATGGGAAAAATTGCTGTCTGTTTACCAAAACATCCACTGTACCTTTGCTGTGTTTTAAAACCTGTAACTATACAAAAGTCCAACCTTGTCAACCGTATGTTTTTGTTCTTGTTTTGATAAGGATGCCGTTATGTAACATTGTGTAGAATATTGTGTGTGTAAAATTGCATAAATCAATGACAAATGAAGCTACATCATGTTTCAATAAGACCCTTTTCATTAAGACCACATATTTTAAAAACACACACAATCAATCCTCCTGCAAAATCATTACTGGGCACTTTCTTTAAATTAAATCGGTGTGGGATAACTCCAATACACTCTTCCCATTTTGTAGAAAAAAATCGAAATTTTCAGATTATGCTTCAGCTGAACAGGCAGCGACTCTCGCACGTATCTACTGAGACCTGAAAAAAATTAATTGAAAAGTGTTTCGTTTAGTAAAAAAAGGCAGCCACTGCAATTCATTCGAATCGGATATAGTCGCCTTTACACGATCCGCAGCAGCGTAATTAAAAAGATTGTCTTCTTATAGCAAAATTTTACAAAACTGTACAAAATTTTTACATCGACACAATCAGAGGCAATGGCCGTTTCCCAGCCGCCTAGCAGGCGTAGCTACAAACTGATGGTGAGAGAAGGGCTCTTCCCAATCGGCTACCGAAACTGATTCCCCAGGCCTCAGCCTCCAAGTGGCACGCTATTACTAATGTTACTAATGACCCCGCGGCCCCAGCTCAGCTATAGGGCCGCGCCGGGGGGCCACGTCCGGGGGCGTCGCAGTCCGTGGTGTTGTTGAGGCCCGTGCTGGCCGGGCCCGGCCCTACCTGTAAGGCACACCGCTAACCTCTTGACTCCCTGTACTGCTCCAGCTTGACTGATGGAGTGTGGGAGGAATAAGAGAGGGCGCCCCGCGTATTAATAAGGGCGGCAGTGGCCCTCCTCACATCAACGCGCCGACGGCCTTTCTCCTCACCGCAGGAAGTGCGCTCTACTGTACCGTATGGTGCTTAGCGTGCCATAAAACATAACTTCGATGCGCATCCCTCAGGAGTATAGGTGTTATGTGGACGTGAGGTCACGTCATTTTTTTGGGAGTTCTCAGTGAATCATCGACAGTGTAGCTCTCCGCGAGTAACTTCACAAGTAAATTTTCCACAGGTAAAGTGTGATTCCAAATGTTAGAGCTAAATCTCATTGAGGCCCTATTATTTTATCAAACTAAATTGTCAGTGACGCTCCAGATCATATGCTCGGCAGGACTTGTTTTCATAGCTCAGAAGTCCGAATCGGCATCACTTCCTGGGTCCATGCAGCTGCGAGAGGACATGGTAGTGCAAGCCCAGCCACACGGAAGGACGAAATCCTCCCCGGCCGGACCTCCAAGGTCCGCCTCTACCCACCCCGTCCCCGGCCTCCTGCTCCGCAAAGCCACGCAATAGAAAGGGCTTATAGAAAAGGATGAGCTGCAGTAGCCGAACGCCAAATAGGTGGAGGGACATGGTGCGCGAAACAGCGGTGAACTGACCGGCCTAGAAGAGAGACTGAGAGGGAGAGACATGTTACCACCACGTGACCCTGGTGATCGAGATTTCAGGGTTCAGGAGAGACTACGCGGGAGAGACTTACTTGTCATCACCAGGTGGCCCTGGTGATCAAGATTCCAGGGTTAAAGAGAAAATAAGCGAGAGAGACTTGTCATCACCGCGTGACTCTGGCGATCAAGGCTCCAGGAATTCGAGCAATTTGCGGCAGTTGTGTCCATAATGTAGCCGGCGTTGAAATAGGACCGCATTGAGCTCGTGTTCCTCCGGCGGGCCAAACAGAAGCGCTGGTCACGTGACACGGGCCGCCCTCTCCTCTTCCGAGGGCTGTGTCCAGGCGGCGGCGGCGGCCAGTCGAGAGGAGAGGAGAGACGCCAGGGAGACTTGTTCCGCTCCGCTGGCCGCATTCGTCCATCCGCCTGATCCCATCGGCGACTGTTTCCGATGTCGTTCCTTCCGTTCAATCAATCGGCATCACGGGGCGAGCAGCACAAGCCAACCCCCGAGCAGAGCAGAGCAGAGCGACGCAAAGCAGCGGGCATCCTCTGGAGGGACGGCCACAGCGAATCCGACCTGCAAACATTTATCAGGTTAAAATCCTTGTAAGACGTAAAGCTGCAGTTTACACAAAATAACTTTTGCTGTTCGTGGCGCAGTGAAATTTCCTTAGAGAAGACGGTTAATTGTTGATGAGATTCTTTATCGTGTACCACTGCTTTTGGGATTCCGGCAATTTTACCATACTTTTTGAGGTAACTTCCAGATTATGGTTGCTAAATTATCATTGTTTTCAGTCTAATAATTTTTGACCAAATGACCATAATGACCACTAATTTTTTTTCCTGGTAAGAGGAAAAGTACCATAGAAGAATGCTGGTAAAAGTTTTACAGAAATTTTCTTAATAAATTTGTCGTGCAAGTCAATGTGTCTTGGATAAAAACGAATCCAAAGTAGCTATTTTTATAAATCTTGACCCTACAAGCATGTGTTTCTTTGCCTGATATACCACTGCAAAAAATGTTCTCTAGCCATGTGGCTCGTGGGGTGGTGTCGTCTGGCCCTGCCCGGCCCTGCCCCGTTAGGGTGAGCCGCGTTTTATTCGTGAGGGTCTAAAAACGCTACAGCGGACGATCTCTCTAATCGCGCTGGCGTCGCAACTCTTGTTTCACCACTGTTGGGGCTAGGCAGCCCGCCCGGCCGCCGGGAGCGGGGAGGAAAAAAGTGTGTGTGGAAAAGGGGGGGGGGGGGGGGGGG
>CABIKL010001018.1:0-17400 GCA_902196195.1 Aptinothrips rufus | reverse complement strand
CGTTCAAAAAAAAAAAAAAGGCACCCCTCACCTTTTTTAGCATTGGCTTTCTTCTTGTTGTTAGTCTTGTTTTTGGACCCTTTGGGTCTACCCGGCTTCCTCTTCGGTTCCACATCATCGTCTGACCCGCTCTCAGAGCGCCTTGCCCCAGATCTCCTTTTCTTAGACTTAGCAAGGGGAGGGGAAGAGCTTCTACTCCTGCGCCTTGAAGTGGAAGGACCGGGGAAAACACTTGGGTCTCTGCGCCTCGAAGAAGAGGGTGGAGGTGACGCGCTTCGACTCCAGCGCCGAGGGGAGCCACTTGTACTTCTGCGCCTGGATGAACATGGCTGAGGAGAGGCACTTCTGCTTCTGCCCCTCTTCGAATTTCTTGCATCAGTGGAAGATGAATGAGTGCTCTTTTCAAATACCGCTGACGAGTATCGTTTGGCTGAGGCCAGGTTCCTCCTCGAAGTGCTGCCTCTGACTGGGGAGCGCACAGGCTCCAAATGAGGTGGAGAAGGAGGTGGGGACACTCTCAGCCAGTCTGGTGTGGGGCTCCTTGGCCGGTTCAGAACATTCCTTAGCCATGCTGGGGTACCAGGACGATCCTCAGCATTGTCTCCATCTGGAAGAGAGCAGAATACACATGCATGACTAACACAGAGAGGTTTCGCAAATGCTCTTGGTTGCTGATTAACATTCAGAGTGTTCCCGAACAAACACTGGAAACATTTAGCATACAGAAAATTAAGAGAAACAGATGAATTGAGGACCGATGCCTCGATAGAAATCACAAACTTACTGCTGACGGAAGCACTTGATGCTGGAACATCGTGAGAAAGTACATCTGGTTGAGAGACTTCCTGTACGGACACCTTTGAAAATGAGGCAAGAGGCTCCTCCACTGACGTCTTCGAGTTTGAGGCGGCAGGCAGCTCCTGCGTTGTCATATTGGTTGTTGGGGTCGCCTGCGGGCTCTGAACGCAAATCACAATCGGAAACGGAATGCCTGCTGGAGATCCTGAAATTATGTTTAAAAAGTTTAGTACTTCAACAATCAATACAGGTAGGTCACAGAATTATGTTCAGGAATTGTGGAGATATATACCTGGAGACTTGGAAGACATAAAAAATGCTGACATCATGTCCCTTAGCAGTTGACCTGGATCAGCGACAACTGTGGCTGGCTGACTAATTCCTTGAGCAGGTCCTTGAGCAGGTCCTTCAGCAGTTGCTGTCACACCATTGTCTGAGTTCAACTCGTCTGGAGCTGCAGTGACTTCCCCCTGTTCCCTTGGAGGATTGTTGTCAGGAGGCAGGACACCTAAGAAGCGCAACCTTGCCTGCCTTGCAATGTCTTGTTCATTCTTTGCCTCTTTCCCCTCCATGCTGCAAAGTCAAATAAAAGATACTACTTGTAATCATTTATATAATTCAAGAAGGCTGAACATTACATTAACACATTTGATTAGGTTAATAGTGGTAAACATATAGAAGGTCTAAGCTGGATTTCACGAACGCAATGATATCCATGAGAATCCCACAGAACAGTGAAAAAGCACAGTCTCTCAGACCATGTAATGCAAAAGTCTTTCCAGACACCAGTGACCCGGGGAGCCGTAAACGATGGATATGAACCCTTGTACTAACTTAGCACGTAGTACAGTATCTACACTGAGGACAAAAGAGGATTTCATCTCACTCATACCGGATAGAAAAAACACAAAGGTTATTAAGATAAGCTTGGAACATCAAGGCGGACATAAATTTTACCGTGAGAAGATGCAGGAGCTAAGCATCTCAGATCCCACGCCAGCATGGTACTAGGCTAGCCTAACCTCCATGACGCCCGAACCAATGTATAATAAAAAAGGGGTTAAAGCCTAACGGGCAAATACCATGTAATAAATTTGGGAGTTAAGAGCTACTGATAACTGCTCGTAGAGATGGGGAATACAATCGTGCATGAGGCCGGCATAACCCTAAGTTCAGAGGCATTGAACAATAATGGGCGAGGAATGAAGAAGTAAAAACTGAACGATATGTATACACATATATCCATTTCCGACCAAAGAATATGAATCATGTTGCAAGAATGAAATTACATCAGTACGAACGTGAAGATGGCAGGATGATAACCAACAGCCACACGAGTGTCGTGGGATTTAGTCAATGCACATCGTTACGAAAGCCTAAGAATTGCTAAGCGGTTGAACAAAGCTCTGAAGGATACATAACTAGTTTTACGGTTAAACGATGGCCATACCTGAAGGAATTCGTGAGATGTTTGTCGATGGCAATTGATGGCAACGAGGTGCGCTCTCAGGGGTTCAGCAGGTTCAAGACATCACGACAGAGAGAGAAATGAGAAGTGGGAGGAAGCGGAAACAGGACGGGAACAGAAGAGCTGTGCACGAGAGGTTCAAATTTCACCCACCCAGAGCGCTGCCTGCTTTCATTCCGGACGTGACTCGGAAGAAGTCTACTTGTAGATTCACAAAATTGAATTTAAAAAGCAAGCTATTCAGAATTACTTTCAATCCTAAAATAAAAATTAGACAATTTCAGAGAATGTAGCGAAGTTTAAACTAGTACGACCGAAGACAAAAGAAGACATGGAGCCGAGACTGCTCCATGAAGAAGACAAAATAAAGAAAGTGAGGGAATGTTTTCGCCAGTTTTCGCTGCTTTAAAAAGTAGTGATTAAGAAGACTGGGATTCCGCGTATGGGCTAATTAAACAAAAGAGCTATATGAAAGCCGCGTGGAAACAGTTGATGTTATATAAAACATGCGATTTCGGTACTATCGATATAGTCGAGAACCGGATGTCGAGGACGTCCGCCGCTGCCCCGCTTGCATTCCGGAATGCCTTTTTTTAAAGTAAAAGATGGGAAATAATTGCTATTTTTAAATTCAACTTAATGGGTCTACAAGTAGACTTCTTTCTAGTCACGTCCGGAATGAAAGCGAAAGACGAGCGACTCCCCCCCCCCCCCCCCCCCCCCCCCCCCCCCCCCCCCCCCCCCCCCCCCCCCCCCCCCCCCCCCCCCCCCTTCTCCACGCTCCATGAGCTCTGTTTCCGTCCGTCGCCTTCCGTTCCGTTCCCGTTCCCATTTCCGCCTCGTGTTTTCTCCTCTCGTGCTGTATAGAGCCCCAGCCCCATCTTTATGCCCTCGCTGTCATCGACAAACATCTCACGAATTCCTTCAGGTATGGTCATCGTTTAACCGTAAAATTAGTTATGTATCCTTCAGAGCTTTGTGCAACCGATTAGCAATTCTTAGGCTTTCGTAATGATGTGCGTTGACTAAATCCGACGACACTCGTGTTGTTATTGGTTATCATCCTGCCATCTTCACGTTCGTGTTGATGTAACGTCATTTTTTTAAAATATAATATGATTCCCCATGTTTGGTCGGAAATGGATATATATATAAATATATTACAGATTCATTCCTTTCTCAATATATTGCAGTGCTTCCGCTCTTTAGGTTATGCTGGCATCAAGCGCGATAGTATGTCCTATCCTGACCAGTAGTAACTCATGAGTCCCCACGTTTATTTCCTAGTCGGCATGCGTTTATGGCTAGCTGCTTCGTTTCACAAACACGGGACACTACCTTTTCTTAACACCAGAAGTACTTTGTTGTCTAGCATGTATATCGTTTGGGTATTTTCCGCCTGGTATTGTAATCACTCTATTTTTGCCATGAGACGAGGCCGTGTTTGTGTGCAGTATTAATTAACTTTTATCATATTCCTCTGTTTGCAGTTGCCCGAGACTTGTGTGCTTCATGAGCTGTACGTTGTGCAGCTTCAGAACGGCAGATTTGTGTTTGCTGTCAAACCATTACAATCAAGATGGATGGCAATGTCAGAGTAATGGAGGGAAGGAGAGTAACTGATACTATATTTCATAAAGAGGATGGTTATTTCTACTTGCTCCGTGAAATAAGATCATTTCGCGCAAGGCTTAAGTGTCGTCATTACAAGAAAGGATGCAAGGGCACTGCCGTAATTAGTCTTAGGACGATGAATATGAATCATCTTCAGGCTCATAACCATGAAACTGACCCAGACCTTCCGCACGATCTCCAGATGAGGAGACATATAATTGCTGATGCAAGACACAGTAATCTTGGGAGGAGCCCTCGGCAGATCCTGAATAGGTGGAAAGTGAAGTGAGTGTTTCATTTCTATCTCTTTCGTCATTGACCTCTCCATTTTCGTTCCAATGTATTTAAGTAGAACTATATCCTTGTTGAAAATGCATCGCATGTTTGTTGCTGACTCTCCATCATGTGTGGTTTGCAGGTGCCCAAATCCTAGGCTGGCTAGTAGGTTCACGACGGCAAGAATGCAGTCCTCAATATACGCTGCACGCTGTGCCATGCATCCCAAAATTCCTAGGACTCTTATGTCTCTTGGACTTCTTCTAGGCATTCCAAACATGAGAGCGATCACAACAACCATAGATGGTGGAGATCTTATAATGCGAGGCATTGCTGGCTTTATAGGGAGTAAGACAGTGTCTATCGTTTTCATGTCATGGAGATTCTTGCAGTTCTTGCAGAGCCGCCAAAGTTTACATTTAGATGGAACGTTCAAGAAGCGGCCTAGGAAGCCAAAATGTAGTCAGATTTACAATGTAGTAACTAGGTACGGTGGTGTTGTAAGTACATTCATGGAGTTTTTGTGGTGTTGCTATTTGTAGTTTGGGTGATGTCTCATAGCTCATGCAAGTATCATGTGTTACATTTGAAGGTCATATGCCTTATGAGGGCTCTTATGATGACAAGGACTGAAGAGTCATATGTGGCTCTCTTCAATTTCATGATGTCTGTGGCTCCTCGCCTTAACCCATCACGAATACACTGTGACTTCGAACGAGCGCAAATTAATGCAGTTCGTAGAGTTTGGCCTCCTCCCTGTGAAATTGTTGGGTGTCTATATCATTACTCTGTGGTATGTATGCAGCCGTGTCTTTCCTTATGATCTATATTACCAATTTTGATTGAAAATAAATGTATAATCCAGATGTTGTTTCCATCCACCAGGCTTGTAGCTCACAAGCTCGAACTCTAGGCTTGCGACAAGTTGCCATTGAAAACGACCAGGTCTTCACGTTCATCAGGTGTTTGTCTGCAGTACCTCTTCTACCTGAAGACATGATTATGGCTGGTGTTGATGAGATTTGGCGTGAAGTGACTCAATCTGGATTTCATCAAATACTGCGCCCCTTGTTCGAATATTTTAGACGGGAATGGGGAACAAGACTCAGAGAGCTTTCTGTTTTCGACCAACCAGAGAGGACGAACAATTGTTCAGAATCGGACAATCATTCTCTAGGAGTTGAGATTTCCAGAAATGGTCCCAGCGTGTGGCAGTTACTGGGTAATTATGTGAATAAACTTAACTACGAAGAAATATTTCTGTTATTATTGTTGCATGTACTACAAACAAATTTCATATAACGCAGGTGGTTTTGTTCGATTGGAATACCTAGCCTGGCAAGACAAATTAGCTGTTGATGACAACAGGCCGGTGTCTGTGGCAAGGAGATGGTCAGCAGTGCTTAACGATCGAAGGATTGCCTCCCTTTCCAGAATGCTTATGGATAGAGATATCACACCTGGAGTCTTCCTTCATCGAGCTTCATGGTGTACTCTTGCAGCTGTGAGGCGTGGACTAAGATTAGGGGAAGATGATGACTCCTCTGACTCTAGTGAATCTGATGAAGAAACATCCGAATCAGAGGCCAGCGACAGTGATTTGTCTGACTGACTTGAGTGACAGAAATTGATTGTCGTGTAGCAAATCTGAAATCTAGATAAATTTTACAAGCACTGATTGAGACGGTATGGCTCCTGTTGGGACAGATCGCACTGATGCCTGTTTGTATCTTGCTTGATGAATTACTATTTGTAGGATTGTGATTGAACGCTATGTTTAATCGTGATATTTTTGTTCAGCTGAACTTTGACCCAGTATTTGTTTGTGTGAAAAATTTTCACCTCACAGAATTTTCTGTTAGCTCTGATTGAAATAGTATGGCTCGTTGGCTCAAGTTTGGACATCTGCATTGACCCCTGTTCTTTTTTAGCTGCTTGTGGTAGTACATTTGAGATAAGCTGATTGTGCAAGAGTTGGTATGGATACTGAATATCAAATAGGAAGAGATTATTAAAGATACTTCGAAAAGTACTTGTACTTATATGCTGGCCAAACGTAATAGTAAGTCTTCTGCAATATGATTTGGACTACAATCTTTTTTTTCCATGTCTGATTCAATATTCATGGTGGTTGTGCATTATCGTTCATTCTTCCATTCTTGCAGAAACTAAAAGAGGTTGCAGAGGAAACTCTCAGCGGAAGAGTAAGGTCTCTGATGAAAGGATTTACTATTGCTCAGAGTATCCTCTGTACGTCTCATGTGCAAGAGACAAGTTAAAATTGAACGTCAGCAAATGAGTAAAGACCGGAACTCCAATACACATAAAATAGTTGAAAGAGTATTTGTGTTTTATGTGGAAATCTACTCCCTGTAGATATGGGTCAAAGTAAGTATACCCTTCAGATTAGTTTCTATTGGCTGGACTAACAGGACTCACTTCAACTCATGATCCATAATTCTGCATTTTGTTTCAGGTCTAAAATAGCATGTTGTGGATATGAACACCCAGCGGTCGACCAGCCCCCCATTATTTCTGTGTCTCCTGAGGAGGTGATTGAGCAAATTTTATCGCTGTGCACGACAACCGATCTTCTTTTGTACATTGGCAGTGTGTGCTGCAGCTGCACGTTCCGAGACATCTCTGCCTGAATTGTGAAGGAAAGAGCCTGGATCAATGCTGTCATTTTACCTGTATGAGCTATGAATCCGCCAGAAAGGTGCTTTTCATTTCAATTAAATTCTGAGCTTCTCTTGAACATAAATACAAAACCTGTTCTACTCTATTATTCTGAATTTTTACATGTAGATCATGTGTTTTGTATAGTGGTAAATTTCATTCTCTAGCTGTATGCGCAAACAGTGGAACAGAGCTGATTGCTGCTCCTATAATTGAGAATGTGGTTTCATTACAAAGAGGCATTTTGTTTGCCATTGCCTGTTAATTTCTAAGAGAAGTTATTCACCTGTTTTGAAATTGTTACAGCTTTTCTTCTTATTTTCATATATTTCTTGTCTTTTCTTCTTTGGATGGGGTTGTATTGGCTCGTGTTGGGACAGATCTACACTGATGCCTCTACATCTCAGCTTATAGTAATGCAGGAATGGTATCTATGTTCAAGGGACTCAGTGTTTGAATTATTTGTTAGGTGGAGTAGTTTTGTGCAGTTGTAATCATCATTTCATACCATGGTGAATTTTATTCTCTAGCTGGATGCGCAAACAGTGGAACAGAGCTGATTGCTGCTCCTATGAATGAACGCGTGGGTTCATATCAAAGAGATATTTTGTTCTCCATTGTTTATTGATGTCTGAGAGGAATTATTTACCTGTTTTTAAATGTGACAGCTTTTCGTCTTATTTTCATATATTTCTTGTTTTTTCTTCTTTGGATGGGGTTGTATTGGCTCGTGTTGGGACAGATCTGCACTGATGTCTCTACATCTCAGCTTTTATTAATGTATGCTTTGTTTATGTTCAAGAGACTCAGTGTTTGAATTATTTGTAAGGTGGAGGAATGTTTTGAGATCTTGGTAATCTTTTCTTGAAGTAAATTACGTTGTGTAGCCAGCCGGATGCGCAATCAACAGAACAGAGGTGATTGCTGCTCCTATGAAAGAGAATGTGCTTTCTTTGAAATGCAGGATTTTGTTCTCCATTTCTTGTTAACTTGTATGTAATGTTAGCCCTATATTTATCTTCAAGAGACTCGCAGTGTTTGAATTATTTGTTCCGAGGAGTAATTTTGTGCAGTCGTAATCAACATTTCATAGAATGGTAAATATCATTCTCTAGCTGGATGCGCTAATAGTGGAACAGAGCTGATTGCTGCTCCTATGATTGAAAATGTGGTTTCATTTCAAAGAAGCATTTTGTTTCCCATTGTTACCTTCTGCGGAGTAAATTCCCTTTTCTTTTTACAATTGCAGAAGCATTGAAATGTGATCGTTGTTCTTGTGGCATCCCATTTAATTCTTGTTGTATTGCAGTGGATGGGGTTTAAGCTCGTGTTGTGACAGATCTGCACTAATGCCTGTTGTATGCTGATAGATGTGTTCCTATGTTATTTTTCGTTTGCTGTGAATAAGAGGATATCTTAGCTTATTTTTGTCTTGTCTTTAATTCATTACATTGTAAATCTAAATAAACCACTGGCTTTAAACCATAACATGTTTGCTGGACATTTTATTTTCCGATCTTTTACATTATCAGGTCCAAAAAGCAGTCTAGGCAAATTTTCAAACCTGGTACTTAAATACTTTGTCAGCATATTAAAATTGACCCACGAACAGTATCCAAACATTAAACGTTGAAGCATTGCTCGGCTGAAAAAACCACAGTACGTAAATACAGGCAAAGCATGCAGACTAAAACAGCACAATTTAGTGAAAGGGAGGTATTAGCAGTCACTAATACAACCAAATGAGATACGATCCCCAGTTGCGGGTCCCAGAAATTACCTTCAACTTCCAACAGTAGCACAAGTTCATCAGAATAGGACATGACTAGTCATCACAGACTGCCAGTCTGTGATGACTGGGAGACTGGGAAATCTCATATAAATCTATGATGGTAAACTGTTAAGAGGCACTTTAGCGCAGCATTTGAAATTTGGCCGATCTTTCACACAGAGTTAGTATCTTGTGGACTAAGTTCCTGATGCTCTGCACTTTGGTTGACCTAACTTCTTACTAAATATTAGTTATGAAATTTTTGGGTGTTGAGTATCAAATTTGGTAAGTCAGAAGTGCTTCATGATTCTCTCCTGATACCTAATTATTTTGAAGCAGGAATGAAGCCCTAATTTGAAGATTTGAGCTTTCAAAATTCGATGAATGATCATAACACTTTACAAAGTTTATTTCTTTATTAAAATACAAAAACAAACTCAACACAATGCTCGTGATTTACATATCGAAATGTACATGGAAGTGTCGTGCATTAGATCTGACCACCGTTTGTTGACAAATTAATAAGCCAAGATGCAGCTGTAGAGCCCATGTAAAAGCTCAGCCCTGCGAAAATAACAAGTAAAATTTATAGTGCTTGGTACAATGAACCCGACACAATTGCCAAAAGAACCTGCAATTTCAAGGAAGTTTTCTTTTCTACCTCGGATGTTTTTCCCACGCACTCTCTTCATCTCAGTTAATACAGGTCACATATTTCTTCCCTTTAAACACTTGATGTGTCCTGGGAAGTAACTGACAAAAAAAGCCCTAAGACAACTTGTTGAAAGATACTGATTAATTTAACATCAAACTCACCAAATCAAGGTCACCAAAAACAGATCAGTCAATTTTTCAGATAAAAGTACTAATCTTCCCTGACTTTAAAAATTGTGACTCCCCACCACAGAAATCATTAAAACGACAGAAAAACTCATAAGTTTTAATTTTTCCTGACTTTTTGATACATTGTTGTCATTTCCCCTTACTATCCTGACCAATTTCAAATTTCCTGGCTTTTCCTAACTTTTCTGACCTGAGAAAACCCTGACAAACGCAACCAAATGAAACAAGATCATGACTGTGGGGTCCCAGACGTAACACTTCAAGCCAAAAAGAACATTAACATAATAAATTTTACAGATAAAAACTTGGATCCAGTAATATAAACAAGATTGGCTAACTAGCAGTTTTGTTGGCATTGTACAAACAATAAAAGACTGTGCTTCAATACCATAAGAATTTAGAATACTCAAGCATTATTTGTGTGCAGCACAAGGGCTACATCACTTGGTACAATCACTGTACGCTTAAAATAACAATCACAGCTTTTGTGACCTACAATCACCCAAGAAGTCACTCGACATCACAACTAAAATCACATTAACTGCCGAAGTGTTGCTGTGATTGCAACAATTTCGATTGCAAGAACTCTTACAATCACTGCAATACCCTACAATCGTTCCAGACAACTTTTGGGAGTGGTACACTCCTAGAAGTAGGGGTACAATCAGCTTGTTCAGCTAGAGAAGCCACTCGGCTGCCAGCCGCTCATTTCAACACAATCCTACTAAGACTATTGCTCTGATTTTCAAACAACAACAACAAAAAAAAAATTGCAGGAAGTACATCAAATCTAAAAGCACGTTAATTGCCAAAGTTCTGCTGTGCTTGCTCTGATTTCAATCACAAGTACTCCTACAATCCTACTAAGACTACTGCTCTGATTTTCAAACAACAATAAAAAAACAAATTGCAACAATTACATCTAATCTAAAATCACACTAATTGCCAAAGTTCTGCTGTGATTGCTCTGATTTCAATCACAAGTACTCCAACAATCCTACCTAGACTACTGCTCTGATTTTCAAACAAGAACAAAAAACAAATTGCAGCAATTACATCAAATCAAAAATCATGTTAATTGCCAAAGTTCTGCTGTGGTTGCTCCAAATTCGATCACAAGTACTCCTACAATCTTACCTAGACTACTGCTCTGATTTTCAAACAACAACAAAAAACAAATTGCAACAATTACATCAAATCTAAAATCACACTAATTGCCAAAGTTCTGCTGCGATTGCTCCAATTTCGATCATAAGTACTCCTATAATCCTACCAAGACTACTGCTCTGATTTTCAAACAACAACAAAAAACAAATTGCAACAATTACATCAAATCTAAAATCACACTAATTGCCAAAGTACTGCTGCGATTGCTCCAATTTCGATCACAAGTACTCCTACAATCCTACCCAGACTACTGCTCTGATTTTCAAACAACAACAAAAAACAAATTGCAACAATTACATCAAATCTAAAATCACGTTAATTGCCAATGTTCTGCTGCGATTGCTCAAATTTCGATCACAAGTACTCCTACTATCACTGCAATACGCTACAATCATTCTGAACGATTCTGTTAGGGGTGGTATACCCCTAGATGAAGCAGCGCAATCTGATTGTTCAGCTAGGACAGCCACACGGCTACCAGCCGGCTATTGCGACACAAGCCTACCAAGACTGCTCTGATTTTCTTTTAAAAGCAAATTGAAACAATTAAAATGAACCATAGACAAACATTGCCTGTCACAAATTGATTACATTGAGATAAAAATGTTGAACAGCATGCTTTCCACAGCAAGAAAATAAGAAAAGAAATGGGGTGGTTTTAGTCATATTAACAATGTTTTTAAACAAGTTCCCCATTTCAGTGTGACGGATCCCACAATTCCGTTTAGATCTGAGATGGGGAGCATGCTTTTTGCAAGCTCGAAACAAGAGCGCTCCACACCATTTACTTTCATTTACTTCCCTAAGTGGGATGATTTACAAGACATGTTTTTGATTCTGTTACTCTTATCAAGTTCTGATAGTCCCTCCACAAATTACCAATTTCTTTCATGACATGGCTATCCATGACATCAAGCCTTTCACTCCTGCTATAACTTAAAGAACCATAGTAAGAACTCTCACATAAACCCATACGTTCCCAGATACTTCCTCTGCGCCATATTGCCTGATACAAACGGTGCAAGGACACTTTAAGAGCAACTTTAGTCTTGTGCAGTGACAAAAGATGGTTATCGTTCATACAACTAATCAGCAAGCTTTCAGCATTACTTTGGCAAAAATGATGCCCACCAGCAAGAGAAGAATCAATGATACTGGGTGCTCTCTTGACATAGATTTTCCTTGCAATCTCTCGCCAACGGTTGCACACACTTCCAACATTGCAGAGCAGCTCTATATTACTGCAGCATGACAGGATCCTCTTCAAAATGTCATCAGGCAGCTCCTCCATATGGGAAGCAGTTAGTAGACCATGACTGTAGTTGCAAGCAGCAATGGAGCACCTTCAAACATGACAACGTTTCAGTTAAGACTATCATTAGGCAAACTGATTACATGAGTCAATAAATGTAAGATAATCCAAGGCTTCATGAGCGTATTAGCCAAAGAAGCAACGACAATAATAGAATATAACAGTTACCTTTTCCCATACTTGTAAGGCATATTTTTAACACGCAGGGATTTCAAATATGCATACTCATTCAGGAATAGTGGATGAATAGGCCCCCTTGATTTCAGCCCAGAGGACATATGTAACTTCAGATCACGAGCACATGAAACACACACTGGATATTGCATGCCAAGGGAATAAAATATACGATTGTCTTGAGTGGCATCTGTGCCCTTGCTCTTTCCCTTTCCCCTACATCCTCTCTTGGTTGGACGATCTGGAAAAAGCAAATGAGCTATTAAAGTGAATGAAAAGTAAAAAAAAAAAAAAACTTAATTCATCAATCCACAGTACTTACTCCTCCATGTAGACCATGAACCCATGGGAGATACTCGACGCGACTTAACATCAGGAGACACAGGTAAATCATCAAAATCATTATATTTCTGGAAGCTATTCATTCCTTTAACACAAAATTCACATTATAAAACAGGGTTGGATACCAGGAAATCTGAGCACAGTCCATTGGTTACTTGAAAACTCACTCTTGATTCTTGAGACCTGCCATTGCTTGTTCATTTGGTTCCCCTTGTGAGAGGCCTTCACATCTGGGGAGTGACTGAGCATAGTGAAACGGTCCGTAGGGTGTGAAAGTATACCTGCACAGCAATAAAGACAAATGACGAACAACACTTGCCGATGTTTGTGAGTGCAGCACAAGTCAAGTCCATTAACTGATCGACCAGTGTGAGTGACGTTGAACACTAACCTTCAAGACAGTCCTTGTCACAAGTGTGAAGTGAAACATTGCAATGCCCACAATCCACACGAAGTCCATCAATGTGCGATTTTTTCTCAATGGCGCGCATTCTTGCATCCACTTCCCATTGTGGAATATACCGTGACATGGTGCTACGTGTTACTATTTAAAAGCCCTGTGTGTGAGATAAGGGTTGCAACAAAATGTTCAAAGTCAATACGCCTATCTTTTCCCTGAGCTAATTACTGACTTTCACTTACTTCAAAAAGTATGGCTTCTCACATCAAAAATCACACACAAGACTGAAGGCTAATAAGTCTTCAACTCTTGTGACTTAATAGCATCTTCATGTTGTTTTCCCTGACTTCCCTGACCTATTTTAATATTTTCAGTGCGACTGCCCCGAAAAGTACGTGGCCTGTGACCTCTGTACGGTCACGCTGCGCTGCATGTTTTCAATTCCCTGACTTTCCTAAGCTGTCGCAACCTTGTCTGGATGGTGCAGCAATGCAACCTGCAACAAACACAATGACGTAACACGTTATTTCCAATTTCAATCATATCATTACAAGCTTTTTGATGTCTATTGACATCACCTCCGCGGCAATGACATAACATCTAAACGAAGCTCCACTGTCATATCTCAAGTATACTCCGTGTGCGATTCATGTCAACAATGGCTGCATTTAAGTGGTTGAGAAGGACTATAATGGCCAACAACTCTACATCTTGTTGAACAGATTACAGAGATTTCGGGTTACAAATTGGAGATCTTAGCTGCAACAGAGTGTGAAGGTAAGAAATCTTTCCCCAGATGGATTCGAAGGAGTATTCATAACAAAGTGCCATCCGAGGCGTAGGACTTCGACATAACCTCGCTATGCTCATCGCATTATTTCTTTCGTCTGCAAACTAGTTTTACACATGGATCTCAAAAGAATGAAAAAAAAATAAACACTTCACCGACCTTTCTCCACACTGCTGTGCCTTTTTCGACTCCAGAAAACTCCAAATTGCTCCCTTCAGAAGTTTTTGATTTTGTACAGCGTGTAAGTGCCCCTAACCTTCCCCTCCCACCACATCTGCACCACATCCTTTCTTTCCCGTGTGCCGTTGCCGTTTATGAAATATTATGAGAAGGCACTGCCTCCTGTTCCTATTCTTACACGGATCCCGGGAATAAATAGACATGTAGTTAAAATATGACGCAGTTCTTGCTGAGCAAATTGTTCATGGTACATTTCTTTTCATATTTGGCCGAGAATACCGGGCGAGTTTTTAACGACGAACGACGAGGTTGATTTCAGGTGATGTCACCGGCCGTGCGCATCGTGCGCCTGGATCGAGCTATCGATTCACAGCCTTATATTTTGATCAGTCTTGGTCGGTCTTGGCGTCCGCTTTATATCCTGTTCCTGTTCCCGTCTTATTCGATGTATGCATGAGTTCTCTTGTCTTTTGGACGAACGTGTTTAGTGCCTTAATCCAAAGACATCTCAGTTCCAAAGAAGAATCTAAAGTCTACTCCAAGAAATTCAGAACAATCAAAATTTGATCTGCCGTTCGTGATTGGAGTCATCGTGGCCAGCAACCTGCCATCTCAGAACACTCTCTGTTTGTGATCGGTTTCCAAGCACATTTTTCGAAGGCATTATTCATAGGGCTGCTTTCAGCTTTGCTACAGCTTTGCCAGAGTCAGTGATCTAAAAATGACTAGATACGTCCCAGAATGGGAGACGGCGCTTAGAATGCGGACTATAGAAAGTCGTTCACATTTTGCTGGCCTTACAGTCCAGTGCAAAGAATGCTCCCTTGTCCTCCATTCGTGCTCGGATGAGTGCTTTAAAAGTAAGTTTGGTTGTTTTTAACGGTCTTGGAACGCTCTGTCTCTTGCGACTTTTTCTTAACTGAGAAGTGGGCCGTAAAATGGGCTTATGTAACCAGAAATATGTATCTGAACAGCAAGTGAATAGCATTTTTAAACGACTATGAAATAATTTTTGTTTCTCAATGTGCAATTACTTAACGACTACCAGATGTAACATTTTGGTTTTATTTGTAGAAATGATGCAATCCGTTTAATTACACTTCACATTCTAAATCACTGTATTTGTCTCCTTGACAGGAGCCGACGTACCCAGGTTCCCTGCTGCGGAAGGACCCACAGGTAATCGTCAGTGCAACAATTGTATTTGGAACTGAAGTTCCTATAAGTAACCATTTAATTCTAATAAAAGTAATTTCTTTTTTATGCAGTTGACACTACCAATGCTAGGGAAGAAACCGCAGCCGCTGCAGCTACTGGACCGTCTGAAAGTGTGAATGAAGGGGCGTCGAAAAGTAGCAAGAGTAAGTATTCTATGATATCATTTGAACTGCATGAGTTTTCCCCCATCTGATTAAATATTCATGTTTGTTGTGCATTATCATTAATTCTCCGATTCTTGCAGAAACTAGAAGAGGTTGCAGAGGAAAGTCTAAGCCTAAGAGTAAAGTCTCCATTGACGAACGAATTTACTATAGCTCAGACTATCCTCACACGGTGTGCGTCTCATGTGCAAGAGAAAAGTTGAAATTGAATGTCAGCAAGGGAATAAAGACTAGAACTCCAATACACGTGAAGTACTTAAAGGAGTATTTGTATCTCATGTACAAACTCAACATATCTACTCTCTGTAGATATGGGTCAAAGTAAGTATATCCTTCGGATTAGTTTTTACTGGCTCCACTTATATGGATTGACTTCAACTCATCCATAATTCTGAATTTTGTTTCAGGTGCAAAATAGCGTGTTGTGGATATAAACACCCAGCGGTTGACCACCCCTCAATTCTCTCTTTGCTTCCTGAGGAGGTGATAGAGCAAATTTTGTCACTTTGCACGACGACCGATCTTCTATTGTACATTGGTAGTGTGTGCTGCACTTTCCGAGACATTGCGGCCCGAATTGTGAAGACAAGGAAAGAGCCTGGATCAATGCTGTCGTACTACCTGAAAGAGCCTATGACTCCACCAGGAAAGTGTTCTTCATTTCAAGTAAATTCCGATGAAGTCCAAGCAATGCGACCTGATATGCTTCTGAGGCAGTTCCAGAAGCATGAAAAAGTGTTTAACAAATGTAGATCAAACCTCCTTTCAGCATTGTCAGACAGGTGGGAGTTGTGGTGTAAGATGGCTGAGATGCATCATCAACGGTTCTCTATGCGAGATATTCAGTGCATGGACAAAATCCAGTCGTTGTGGCTACACTATCAGGATTTGTGGTTTGATCTTGGTCAAGCAAAATATGCGGTCAACAACTTACCCCCAGGTTAAATTTTTTCCCTGTTGAAACTTGCTTCTCTTGAACATAAATACAAAACCTTTTCTACTCTATTACTCGGAATATTCACATGTAGATTATGTATTTGGTATAATAGTGAATTTCATTCTATAGTTGGATGCGCAAACAGTGGAACAGAGCTGATTGCTGCTCCTCTTATTGAGAATGTGGTTTCATTAGATCTTTGCCATTGCTTGTTAATTTCTGTGGGAAGATATTTATCTGTTTTTGAAATGTGACAGCTTTTCTTCTCATTCTCATATATTTCTTGTTTTTTCTTCTTTGGATGGGGTTGTATTGGCTCGTGTTGGGACAGATCTGCACTGATGCCTCTACATCTCAGCTTATAGTAATGCAGGAATTGTATCTATGTTCAAGGGACTCAATGTTTCAATTTTTTGTTATGTGAAGTAAATGTATGCCATATGGTGAATTGTATTCTCTGGCTCTGGATGCGCAAACAGTGGAACAGAGCTGATTGCTGCTCCTCTAATTGAGAATGTGGTTTCAATAGATCTTCGCCATTGCTTGTTAATTTCTGTGGGAAGATATTTATCTGTTTTTGAAATGTGACAGCTTTTCTTCTCATTCTCATATATTTCTTGTTTTTTCTTCTTTGGATGGGGTTGTACTGGCTCGTGTTGGGACAGATCTGCACTGATGCCTCTACATCTCAGCTCATAGTAATGCAGGAATTGTATCTATGTTCAAGGGACTCAGTGTTTCAATTATTTGTTATGTGAAGTAAATTTATGCCATATGGTGAATTTTATTCTCTAGCTCTGGATCAGAAACAGTGGAACAGAGCTGATTGCTGCTCCTCTAATTGAGAATGTGGCTTCATTAGATCTTTGCCATTGCTTGTTAATTTCTGAGGGAAGTTATTTATCTGTTTTTGAAATGTGACAGCTTTTCTTCTCATTCTCATATATTTCTTGTCTTTTCTTCTTTGGATGGGGTTGTACTGGCTCGTGTTGGGACAGATCTGCACTGATGCCTCTACATCTCAGCTCATAGAAATGCAGGAATTGCATCTATGTTCAAGGGACTCAGTGTCCGAATTATTTGTTATGTGAAGTAAATTTGTGCCATATCATACAATGGTGAATTTTATTCTCTAGCTCTGGATCAGAAACAGTGGAACAGAGCTGATTGCTGCTCCTCTAATTGAGAATGTGGCTTCATTAGATCTTTGCCATTGCTTGTTAATTTCTGAGGGAAGTTATTTATCTGTTTTTGAAATGTGACAGCT
>CABIKL010001017.1:0-17418 GCA_902196195.1 Aptinothrips rufus | reverse complement strand
ATCTGGAGTGGGGTGGGGGGCGGGGTAACTTGGTGTACGGCCCTCATGACGGCGAGGGAGGGGGTGGGGGCGGGGGCTGAGTCGTGCTGCTTGATGTGGCCTGTGATCGGTTCGAAGCCCCCGCCTCGCCCCGCCGCGCTCCCTCCGCGACCCTCTCCCGAGGGATAACCTGGAACTCGCCACACTCACTCGCCGCGCCGTGCGGGCCTCCTGCCTGGCGAGCAGGTCCCCGGACCTGGCTGGGGGTGGGGCGGGGGTGGGGGCGGCGGCGGGGCGGGGAAGTGCAGCCCCTCCCTCTCCTCCCTTGGGCCGTCCCACACACGCACACCTCGCAGCAGCCCTTTCCAAACTTGTTTTTGTGCTGCCGGCGCGGAATAGCGAGGCGGGGCGGGGCGAGGCAGAGCAATCGTCTGCTCTTCATCGGGATGTTAATTCGCGGAGAGAACTAGAGTGGACGCTCTCCGCGGTTCTCAGCTCGAGAAGCCCTCCCACCCTCAGTCCAGATGATGACTCACATGCATCGTCAACAAAGAGCTTGCATGGAAAGTACAATACGACCTCTTTCATCGTCAATCACTGGCGACGAGTTCGGGGCTTGAGAGTATTTCACTGTTCGGTGTATTTCACAGCTTTCGAAGTCTTGCGGAAGGCCTGTCCACAGTGTCGTAATGAAGAAAGAGCCTCATCTGCTAGAGGGGTTATCACAAGTACCGCGCTATGAGTCGGCGAAGAACCATCATAATCCGCAATATTCTACCGTCGGAAAGGAAAAGTTACGGTTTCGGAGGAGCGATTTCCTCTTACTCACAGACTCAGAGAGCATTCTTGAAATCGCAAGCGCATTGGCAGACGCGCGGTCTGAGTTCCGGGCGGGGCTGCGAGTGGCTCCGCTCAATTTGATCTGGAGCCGCGGCTGTGATGGCTGAGCTGTGCTGTGCAAGTGACTCGCACGCAAGCGACCGACCGACCGGAAAACTTTGGGGTCGAGACTAATATTCAGGACATCTATTCCGTTGCTTTGATGCAAACTTTCCCTTTTGATTCCCGAGAAAGTTCGCAGCAGCCGATCTATCAATCCGCCCAGCCAGCAACTCACGCACACCTAGGTCCCCCCCCCCCCCCCCCCCCCGCCCCCCCCCCCCCCCCCCCCCCCCCCCCCCCCCGCACTGCTAAATCCTTGCGGCTAGGGGCTTCGCAGCAGGAAGAATGAGAAGGCATTGTAATACAAAGATATTTTCATTACATTACAGAAAAAAAACTGCTTTTTAATACAAAGCATGAGCTATCCATTCCCTGTCAGCATAGTCGATGTCGGTCTTCAGTCTCTCAGCACCTGTCGGCTCACTGTCAGCATGCTGTCAGCACTAAGAGCAGCCCGCCTGCTCCCCCCCCCCCCCCCGCAGCACTGTCCTGTCGAGGACCACCCCGCCTCACCCCACCCCACCTCACCCCGCCCCACCCCACCCCGCCTCACCCCACCCCGCCTTACCCCTTACCGCGCCACTACTTCGTTATGCGCTCCACTGCCCGTATAATGAGTGCTGAGCGTGAATACATTTGTCATGACCGGGGGGCCCACCTCAGAGGTCCCTCGGGACTTTTCAAGCCAGTGAAGGGTCAGAGTCAGAACTGACAAAGGAGACGATTAGTGACTGCTGTGTTGCCGTCTTCAATCCAACAGACGTCTCCCAATTATAGACTGCCTCAAAAGAGCAGATTTCGGTCGCGGGTCTCTTCTCAATACCAACCTTCTTCAGTGTAAATTTCTATTCAGTTGATTCTGAGGTTGGTAAAAGAATAGACGAGTAGACTATTTCGTTGAATCTGTGCGAGTGTGATACATACAAACATACCGGCAGTCTCAAATGATTGAAAACCTAGAAATTATCATAATCCTTGCTCCATTCATTGCGATTCAAGCTTTTGTGTTTGCTGTGTGTACCAATGACCTAATGGCTCACGCTGCGCCCTTTCGGCTCTCCAGTCCTAACCTGCCGAGGGGGTGAACTGACATGTGAAAGACGAGCACACAGACACTGGCTGCGCGGGGCGGGGCGGGGCGGGGCGGGGCGCAGTGCACAGCCAGGGCGCAGCAAGCGGGCGCAGCCCGGCAGCGCTGGCCGGATAGATTTCTCTCCGTTTCCTGTGAACGACAACCAGACAATGAAAAACAGCCTGGGAAGTCAATGAGCTCCCTGCTCTGCCACTAGCCGCCCCCCCCTCCCGCCCCTACCCCCTCTCCTCCTCCCCTCCCCCACCCATCCCTTCCTCCTTCCTCCACATTAAAACTCGAAGAGAGAAAAGTTGAGTGCGGGATCCAAATGCTTAGTCCGGCCGAAATTCTATTGTTCGCGAGGTTTGCCTTCTAATGCGGAAAGTCATGAGTACCTCCGAGAAGCAGTTAGGATTGCAGCTCCATGCACTGCCTGCACAGCGCAGAAGCGGGAAATAAGTTGTATAATAAGCTGATAGACACATGCTCGCGATAAGTTGCCTCCCTATGCCAACCTGGCATTATATGCTTCGTCGAATTTTCTCACATTTTCAGAGAAAAGTTGAGTAATAATGTTTAATGAAACCAGACTCTGGCCAACTTGGTTGCAATTCAGACAAATCACTTAATCGTGCTTGAAATATGATAGTCTTGTGACACGCGTGATTTATGGAACTGCAAATAATTATCACGATCATAAGCTCATTAAGAGTTCCACTGCAGGACTTTTTCTATTTTTTGTTGAGCCTTGTATAAAATACACTGTAAAACAAAAATTTCGATTCAACTAAATTTAGTAAAAGGGACTACAAAAATGTCGTATGCCTCAACCAAATTTGGGTGAATCATACCAAATATTTTCGTATCTTCCACACAATTTAGCTAAATCAAAGTTTTTTGAAAATGAAAATACGAATTGTCGTATGTCTCAACAAAATTTGGGTGAATTGTACAAATATTTTCGTACACCTTCGACTAAATTTAGTTGAAGCGGATTTGTTTTTCTTTTTATGGTGTGTCACAGTACATTCGAGCGCAGTGACAATCCGTCACGTCGTAATGTTGTCCTGCTTGTTTCAAACTGTACCTGACTGTACTCTCTTCTTGTTTTGACGCTGCTGACCATAGAGTTGATAGGCAACGGGTGGGTCGAGCTAGACCCGACCTCGCTCTGTCTCGCTCGCACTACACTCCGAGCGCATCGCTCTGTCTCACTCTGCTGTTGACGCACCTGCCGTCCGGAGCTCGTGATCTTCACGCGTCGCGCATTGTGCGGAGGGCAGGCCAGGCCGGGCCGGGCTGGGCCAGGCAGCTCACCGGGAGGTCAGAGGTCACTTGACGTCACTGTCACATCACCGCCGCTCACTAGTAATCCTGGCCGGTGGGGCAGTGCGGGGCGCGGTGGATACGGGGTTTGTTTTGGTGGGCGTGAGAGAGATCGCGGCGCACCGGGCCCGGGCCGCGAGGCAGCAGCAGGTCGCAGCAGCAGGGAGGCAGTAACAGCTCGCTCGGCGTCCAGCGCGAGACTGAGAGGAGAGGAGAGGGGGAGGAGAACAGAACCACCCCGTCCCGCCCCGTCCCGTCCTGTGCGTGCGCGCGGACCCCGACCTGGGGCGCGCTGCCTTGCCTGGCGGGGCGGGGCGGGGCGCTCCAGCTCGGCCCGGTGCGGCGCCACGCGCCCCCCCCCCCCTTCCCCTTTCTTCTCTTGCTCCAGCGCCCCGCGCGGCTAGGGCTGGAAGGACGGACCTGGACCTGGACCGGCGCGGCGCAGCGCGGCGCCGCTAAAGTGAGTTGACGCTCCGTTAATAATCCGAAACGAAGACTTCCAGAGTCTCCCTTCCTTCCCGACTTCCCCTCCCCTTCTTCTCGATGCGGCCTCATCAGACAGACCCTCCTTGGCGAGGAGTGAGCAGTGTGAGGAGAGGAGGCCATTGGTCTGCGCCCTGAGCTGAGCATGAGCACCCCCAAACCCCCGCCCGGCCAGCCTCGGTCCCTCCCAACTTGGAACGTGCACTCTCAGCCTATCGCAGCCTAATTAAGTCAGATGCACCCGAATTTCTGAAATGACTTTAGAACTTAAAAAATACTAAATTCTGAATGTGATAATTTTCAATCGTATATTTACGCCAGTAAAAAAATCATCTCACAGATTCCGTATATATTTTTGTTTAAAATATCGCTTTAATCGTGTATTTTTTTTTAAAACTTTGTCGTGCTAAATCGATAAAATTTCGAGTTCGACGTGGACTGTTTATATAATGTACTATCTTGCTGCAGAATCTATTAGCTCCGCGTCATTTAGAAGGACATGACAGGGCACGGCGACCACACACATCGTTAGTCAACCCAAGGACTTGTTCGCCATCAGTGCGTTTTAGATTTTGGCTCGCACGACGGTTTCCAAATCCTCCTTTCTTCACCTGCCCATACGGAGAAGCGGAGTGGCGTGGCGAGCGGAGTGGTTGGAGTCGAGTACTCTCCTCGCGGACAGCAACTCGCCCCGCACACAGAGCCCGGCACGGCTGTTGGCACGTGCGTCGCTGATGGAGTCCGAGATGGAGTCGTGAACCCGTGAGATTACCCGCGCAGGCCGACAGGCCGCGAGGGCCGGGGTAGGCTACGGCCTCCGAGTGCCACCCCAGAATGCACCGCGCGCACCAGAGAGCCGCGTCCGGCCGCCGGGGGCGAGCCGCATTGTCGCTTTCCAGTGAGAAATGACGATATGAAAATGATGCCGAAACTATACCAAAAGGAGAAAATCAGAATGCTTTCGAAAAGGATAGTTCCACAAGGCATTTGCTAGTGCTCGAACGCTGGGCGTAATATTTCTGAAACTTTGTTTTGTATTTATTTATTTTTCTTCGAGTGTAGGCATGCGAGGCAGGTGTGTCACCTGGTGTGGAGTGTTGGAGCGGCGAGCTAGCTCAGCTGACCTTAGGGGCCGTTCATAAACTACGTAGACACAAAAGGGGGGAGGGGGAGGGGTTGGACCAAGGTCCACGGCCCTGGCCCTATCCCCAATACATGGTAAGGTTAGGTTAGATTGTCCAAGTTAGGGGGAGGGGGTCCTATTTTTGTCTACGTAGTTTATGAACGGCCCCATTAGTGTACTAAATTTACCGTAAAACACAAGTAAAATACGACTGTAATTTACGTAAAATACGTAATTTATTACATATTTTACGGATTAATTACGTATTTTACGTAAATTACAGTCGTATTTTACTTGTGTTTTACGTCAATTTAGTACACTAGGCCCCATACCCGCCGCAGCTGAAGGAGACCTGCCCTGCCCCGCCCGATGAAGAAGGGTGATCTCCGGATTGAATGCTGACGGGAGGAAAGTGGAGAAGGAAGACGGAGGAGAAATGGGGGGGGGGGGTGGGAGAGAGTAAATATTCCGCATTCTGCCCACCTGAGCCGCCGTGTGACGTTGTACCGCGTTCCGCACTCACCGGGGAGGGGATAGCGCCCTGCGAACTCGGCTAGGCAGACGGAGCACACTCGTGTGGGCGTGTTGCCTACCTCTGGGCGCTCCACCGCAGCTCGATAATCTTACACTGCCCGTTGGCCGGTGGTGGAATCCTGTGCGAAGTGAGGAGGACTTCTGTGACTTTTTTTTTAATCCGAGCCATTATGGCTGTCGTATTATTCGTAAATTTCACGAGTATGAGCTTCGTGACCATGACAATAAAACTGCTTGAAAACCGACAAAGTTCAGAGGAGGGGCCGAGCCCTTGGCCGAGCCGCTCCGTCACAGACTGCAGGGGGTTGCATCTTGGAGGTCGCACTGCACCGGTCTTTGGGTCCGAACAAGGACACCCACCGCAAGTCTTTTGACAGCTTGCGTGGCCGCACGCCTCTCGGAGAGCGCACAGTGGGATACAATGCCCCCAAACCTGGACATTACTCATTCGTCGAACTTCATGTCAGATTGGTCGCAATGTGCTTCCCAGAAATATCAGAAACGCAAAAATGGTTCCGTTTAGTGCATTGCATTCGTTGGAGATCTGCAGGGATGTAGAGTAGAGTGATTGATGGTCATTCAGCAAAACGCGCTGAAATTGAGAGCTGTTTGTTTACGTTGTTTTTGAATAACTACTCAGAAAATGGCGAGTGAATGGCGAATCTGCATCGCTTTGTAGAAAGTAGTGGCCTGCTGTCCTTCTCCCCGGTAGCTCCAGGAGCTGTCCACAGTTTCAATAGCAGAGGGGACCTAGCCTGGGTCCTGGCGGGGAGGACCTCTCGCTACAGGTCGAGGGTGCTATGGGTCTGTTCCCCTCATCGAGTGAGAAGTACGATGGAGGGGGCTTGGACCAGTAAGCCTCTTACAACACTAGGTTTGTCGTGACCCCTGGGAGCGCCTGGCAACGTCCCTTGGCATGATCCCCCCCCCCCCAACTTTGTTAGACCACCACTTCGATCCTTTTCGCCACGCATGGTTCCTTTGGGATCATTAGAGCAGTTTAGGAACGGGTGGCAGAAGAAGGGGACGTTATGCCCTTAGGAGATTTCAGTAGCCTATAGCCTTCAGAGCGCCTCCCAGCGATGTTCTTGCCTTTTCTCTGTCTATAATCATCAGCTTAGTAATTAATAAAAAGTTGCAACCTCTTCATACTCTTCTCTTCTCGGATATGGATCCAGTTTCACCCTTGCACCCCATTCCATCCCGGGCAAATTCCGTGGCAGCACATTATTTCAGTGGAAATCCGAGATTGCCGTCTCTACGACTTGGTATCGAGCGCAATAAATCTTAGCACGCCAATGGCTCTAAGCTCCTGGTCTATCGCGGCGCTGAGCGGATACGAGTCGAGCCCCCCCCCCCCCCCCCCCCCCCCCCCCCCCCCCCCCCCCCCCCCCCCCTCCTTTCCCTGACCCCACAGAACACGACTAACCCCATCAAACGCTCCCTCCTGATAATCGAACCGAACCTATCTCTTTTCGCGACGCTTCGAGTAAGTCTAAAAGAATGTGAATGCAAAGGAGCATAGGCGTATCGACGATACTGTTTCACGCACGTCTATGAAATCAGAGAAAATAAACCATCACAGATGGGATTAACTTGTCAGGTCTTTTGGCCGAGTGCCAGCCAAAATTTCACAACACAACATGTCTTAATGAGTCTGCTGGTTTGGCCACAGGTGAGAAAGATTTTCAATTCCACATATGTTTAACTTAAAGCTTGTATTTACTTCTTTTCCATTTTTCGTGTTCCGTGCATGTTTTTTCAGTTTTGTTTGTCTTCTGAAGATATATTCCTTTCATATAAGAAACGCAAATGGTAAAATAAAACTTAGAGATTTGAATTTTAAAAATATTTATTGTGGTTGAGTTTAAGATGATCTTACAAATAGATAGTACAAAATGAATTACAAATGTAAAGGTACAACAGAAAGAAAAAAAAGCTACAAATAATATAGCTTTTGAGGTCAAATAATAAATGCTAATCTTAAATTAAAAATGAAACCAAATTTAATGATGTTATTTTTAAGACTTGAAATAAATACCCTTTGGGTTTTACAAATAAATTAGGATGTATCATTGGTATGGTTTTACCAACACAACCATATATAAAACTTCAGCATACCTGATAAATGCCTCACAAGCAAGTCTTATTGATAATTACAATGATTTTTTATGGACACTTCATAGCACAATAATCTAATATAATGAATGTCACATGACAAGTCAAATTCCTCTTGAAGAAAAGATGTTTCATTCATGTCAGTCTAATCTAGGTAAGGTACTCAATTTAGAAGTTGTTGTAACCTCCTCCACCACCCATAGGACTGTTGTATCCCATGTCACCGCCGCCGCCTGAGAACCCTCTGTTGAAGTTACCACCAGGGCCTCCTACAGAAATCATTCAGAGATGAGTATGACAGAAATACAGCTAATTGTGACAGGCACACAAGTAAATAGTCTTACCATATCCTCCACTGCCACCTCCATATCCTCCACTGCCCCCGCCCATGCTGCTGAAACCACCGCCACCGCCGCCCCCGCCACCTCCCATTCCACCACCCATACCACCGCCCATTGGTGGACTGGGTGAGGAGTTCAGGAACAACTCAATGTAACGGTGCTGCATGTTGCTTTTGTCCTGTCAAGCAGAAACATTGATAATCGTCAGCTTGACATTGCAAGTTCAAAATTGGAATGTACAGGACAGGAAATTTTATCCTAAATTACTACCTTTGACATGCCCTTGACAGCATCTTCATGTGTGGCGAATTCAACATCAGCTTCTCCTGATGCTCGCCCACTGTTGTCATAGACCAATCTAATATTAACAGGCACAACTGGTCTGAAGAACTGGATTAACAAAATAAAATAGAATTAGATATAGGAACATGATGAAATACCACACAACATCAGTAAGTTAAAATAAAATGAAAAAAGAACATACCTCGGCAATATCGGACTGCGTGGCTCGGAAGGGCAGGCCTCGCATGTGAATGTTGTGGCTTCCACCGCCACTCCAGCCTCCATTTCTGTTCATTCCAGGACCAGGTCCTCCAGGTCCTCCAGGCCCTCCGTAGCTAGGCTTCATACCCATACCTCCTGGACCAGCCCCTCTCATTGGAGGACCTCCTCGCATACCACCGCCATTACCCCAGTTACCCCACGGACCAGGACCATCATCATTATACGCTCCAAAATCTAAAAATTAGCAAAAAATGAGCTGCAGTAAGATTCTGAAAAATGAAATGTTGCACCACTCCGTCAAGGTAAGGCAGAAAATGAAGTTACTTTACCGTTTTTGAAGTTTCGACCAACCGGACCACCGCCTCTTCCCATGTTGTTAAATCGGTTAGCACCACCAAAGCGGTCATTACGATCGTAAGGAGCAGGCCTATTGCTGAATGGACCGGATACCATAGGTCGCATTTTTGGACTGATAGCTGCCCGCACTTCCGCTAGACTACTGCGGAAGATCTCGATGTACCTGAACAGAACATACAACATTAATCATTTGTAACACACTCTCGGGCCCCTCTATCCTCCTCAATTGCAAACCACTTAGCTACATAGCCAAACGCAATTGCTTAGCACATTGTGAACAAAAAATTTAGACTGGTTAAATAAATTGACAGCAAATAAAATTAACTGACAGAACTGAGGACCACAACACAAAAGCAAGATTATCATAGAGAGAGTGCTAAATCAAGAATTTCAATTTTCTAATGAAAGAAGAACACAACGTATCATACAGATATTACACATCCAAGGTATATCCATAGTTGCACATAGCAGTCAATGCATATGAACAAAATTATTTCCTTCCATTTAGTAACTGAGCTCCAAATAAATCAACTATGGCATGGATACCAAACCAATTTAAGTCACAAACTTGGTGCAGTTCTTTGATTTTCGCTGTAGAAGGTGCCTTCGAACATACAGCTCAGATAATTATAAAACTTCCACAAGGAACAAAATGAAACAAGACTACCCAAGCTTCCTCAAACTATTTGCCGAGTATAGTACATTGATTTAACAAAAATAATAATTGGATTCCTTTAAGCTTGTTTGAACCATAGAACAGAAAAAGAGAAATATATCACATGCATAATTCAATTACTGCAGTTAATATTTATCAAGTAAAATTTTAAACAAGACGAAAAATGTAAAAAGAAAAGACAAAGAAATAAATTTGAGAACGAAAAGAAATTAACACGAAGGTAGAACACTGAACGAAGAAGCAAGAAACAAAAATAGATTGGGATTCACAGAGCACTGATCATTAAGTATTCATAAACCTCGGCACAACACACTTCAAAGCTAACTACTACTAGAATAAAGAAAACAAATTTGAGTTCTTCAGGGGGTAAACTGATGTTAAATGAATTTTTTCAATACTTTAACATGGTATCATTCAACACTTAGAAAAATAGAAAGAAAAAATAACAACAACTTGTAATTAAATGCTATCACTGGAAATTGAGAGAGCAATAGAGAACATGGTACGTAAAGTGATCACACAAAATAATAACACACACTTGCACTCCCAATACGATCATTTACAGCTTCCAGCTGAGCGCATGATGACCCATTAAGGAGGAGTGATGCAACAGTCAACGGTTGCCAAGAGAAACATCAGGTGTGAGACATTTACCCCATGCAGAACTCTAGACTCAAGTCCAGAAGACGACCTTGTACATCTTGACGAATGAAGGTAAAATGAAGAGCGGTGGCCCGCTTGACCCACCATACCAGCCATCCCGTCCCCGAGCCCTCCCGCTCCAGTGCCCTTGGGTCCCAGGGGTCCCTGTGGTCTGACCGCCTCAGACCGTCCCGCCCCGCACAGCCCGAGCCCAGCCCGGCCCGGCCCGGCCCGGCCCAGCCAGGAGCAGCCACGTCCAGGCTCGTCCCAACGACGTCCCGTCCCGGATAGTGATAGAAATGCGGCCGGCAGGCAGACTTACCCTCTCTCCTCTTAATCTAGCCTCCCTCACCTGATAACACGCCACGCCCGCTTCCGACCCGCATGCCCGTTCGGTCAATTACTACTACGCAGCATGCACATGCTTGTCTTGAAAAGAAGCTACTAGACTGGAAATGAGGACCCTCAAAGCATTTCAAGATGACATCTGTATGCTTATGTTGCTTTTTTCAATCTTTCTGGCAAAAGTTATTTCTCAACTCTACTCAACTAGCTACGCTAACAAATCCATTATGGAAATCCTTCTACACCAATTTTCTTTACTTTATGTCCTGGAAGTGAAGTTATAAGAAATGAATGCATATTCTTAAGGTGCATGCACTGCTGCACGTAATTCATGTCTTGCAAGATCCCATAGTTAAAGACTCAGCATTTCCGCCATGATTGGAATTGAAATAACATTTTAACTTCCAGATACAATTAGACTTTAAAATAAAATAAAGCAGTTTTGAAGACCTCAACAGTCTCTTTGATCTGCACCTGCAGCATAGCTAGTTCCATCATCAAGACAAATAGATGGGATTTTCTACTTGGTACACTCTTCAATTGCCACAGAAAATTATTTCATCAACTCCCAAATAACTGATAATGATATTCAGTCATCAGATGGCTTAGGCATACAAAAATGTCGCGAACTAATGCAACCAGAACTAGTACAGGCAAAATAAGATAAGACTGAACCAAGTAAAAAATATTATAAAAAGGCCAGTAAATATAGTCTATGTGAGGAGATTACAAGGAACACTAATTAGCCAAAAATGGATGCTCAGGACTAGCAGTTTTACGCACAAACATTAGATCATATTTAACCACCTTCCACAGGATGTGGGTCGGATCAAGGGCCTCAGAGGAGAATATAAATTAAGCTTAAAAGTATGATAGCCACCTACCTTCCAGCCACCCAGATAAAACAAAATATATACATACTAAAATAATATGCCCATTGTGCAAGCTCAGCAGAGGTTGAGCAGTTTTACTCAATGTAAAATTAACATACAAAATAAAAAAATGCAAGAGAGAAAGAGAGGTGGAAAAGTGAGGAGTGAGGGTGATGTTCCCACCCACCCAGCCATCCACCCATCCCTCCCATCCCATTCTCTTCTTGTCCCCACCTGTGTCCTATCTTCTCCTTGTGCTTCTCCATGGCTTTCTCAGCCATTTCTTTGTTTGCAAACTGAACGTAAGCCTCCCCCGAACTCCTTCCCATGTAGTCTGTTGGTATGGAAATCCCGTTGGGAACTATCTCCAACCCTACCCAACCAACCAATACAAGATGCCCATCAGCACACAGCAATGATTAAACAACATGAGCAGTTGCGCAACCAATGAAATGAACACGGAACTGGACACAATAATCTAGGGACATGAATGCAGAGGCGGGTGTAAGTCTTTCAACATCACTGACTAACAGAATGTACATTACATTAGAAGAGATGAATTGAACAATCATAGAGAAAAAGGGAACAAGTGAGTACTTCAAATACACCAGCAATTACAGTGGATAGGGGCTACTACTGGATGACACAACTGCTCAAATCACAAAAACATGGTAACTCAAATCAGAAGAAGACTATTTGAAAACTGTGTCAAATAGTCTGTAGAGCTTGTCACTGCTAAGGTCCATGCTACATGCACAAACCACAACACGTGCTGCTGACTTGCATTCAAAATTACAAAGAGAGCAAAAAAGTCAAGTTAGAATCAGGTTAAATTACCACTTAATTTTTTAGAAAAACATTCTGAAAGTAACAAAGTTTTATATTTGTACAAATCTACAAAGACATTAAGTTTTTAATTTGAAATGAAACATCATATGGAAGATGCTTTCAACCCTCAAAAGAAAATTCTAAATAGCTAAAAGACGGCACACTCAGAATAAAAGCTTTCGCATGCTTCTCTTTGGAAAACAATATCAATGCAACTTGCATGACAAAATATTGTGAGCACACAGAGCAGGGTTCATTCCCTGAAGCTAGCAGTGACAAGCTCCATAAAAATTCCAAGGAAAATACTTTCCACATTCTAGTAACTAGGCAGTAGGTATTTTTAGCAATAAAAACTAAAAGCATAGTGAATATGACACAAGAAGGAGAGCCAGCTCCATGAAAATAATTTGCTGTCTCCTAAAATGTAATCTCCTTCCATTGACATATTCAATTCCAAAACAAAGACTAACATTTGTAAGCAAGTTTGAAACAGGAATTATCTCAGAATGCAACAAGAATGAGCACTGGGTTCAAGGAAAATGTGAGCAAATATGCTTACCGTCAAAAAACTTAGCAATTTCATCTTTTGCACATCCAAAAGGCAGACCTCTGAGCCTTATGCAAGCATCATCAGCAGAGTCTTCCACAAGTAGGCCACTCCGCTTCACAACCCACTCCATTTCAGAGAGTTTTGCTTTAAACACTGAAAGCAAAGTGAAAGAAAGCTAAGTAAGTTTTCACTTTACAAAACAATGCAGATAATACTTATTGTCATTGCAAGTAGTACTGAAGTACCTTCAATATATCGGTGACCCATGTGATCTCTGTCACGTTTACAGGCCTTCTCCACATCCTCCTCTGACATCATTTCCACATAGGCCTCACCACTTGGTCTACCTTCACGCGACAGTGTCATCTGAATGCCCAACTTTCCATTCTTAATGTTGCAATCACCTGCCACAATGAAATAATGCAATTTTAAAACAAGTTAGAAATAAGAAACCTCATTGATGATAAAGTTGGTGAGACAAGATCAAAATAGGTTCATACAAATAAGCATAAAAATCAAAACGGTACAAAGCTGTACAGTATGCAGCAAACTTACTGAAGAAGTTGTAAATTTCACCAACAGTTGTGGACCAGGGCAGACCTCTTAGCTTGACAACGTGCCCCTCCTCCTCCTCCTCATTAAATTCTGGCTTATTCATGGCGACTGCTGAAAACAAAGTTAATTCTGTTAGCACACCAGGATGCAATAATGTTGATTATTCAGAACGAAAATAATTTAAAACACTGGATTATTGTTGACAAAATTATTAATAAATACGCAAGAGCCCAGGTGAAACTAATTAACAACATAAACAATATGTTAGAGAAGCGAGTAAGATATGAATATTATGACTGAAAAACAGAAGTTCCACAAGACTGATAACAAATAACAGGCAATTACAGAGCAAGCTGGACCAGGCTTGACAGGACGCCAAAGCCCGTGGGCTGTTCAGGACATCATCATCGGCTATATGAACCTATCAGCCGAACAAGAGCGATACAAGATGACTAATTACCTGAATAGGAATAGCAAATACTTCAAAGGGAAAAGTATAAACGATAATACAAATGAAAGGACGCGTCAAAGCTGTGGTGACGGACAAAGGAAGAGAGAAGAGAAAAAATCATGCCTCTCCGACAAAGTCGAACAAAACCTAAAGATTACCTTGTTGGAGGCCACACAGCTGGCAGCTAGACTACAGATTTCACAAGAAAAATTGGAGTAATTCTTTGGTAAAGATGAAGAAAATATCCACAGCAAAGTTTTCAGTCACCGGAACAATGGCGTCGGAGTCGGAGATGCGCCGCTTCGCTTTCGCTTTGCTTGCGCGTGCTTCCTCCTCCTCTACGCTTGCGCGAAGTTTATTTGTGTACAGGGCAGAGATAAAAGTTCGGGCCAAAAGCCAAAAGTATCAATCAAAAACTCTGACTACAAGATACTTGCTGGCGTAATAGATTGAAATATTTCCCTTTTAACAGGAAATAAAAGGAGAAGACGTATTATTTCTATTTTCTGATTATTTCACGGAGTGGTCAAATCTAGGACAGCAGCAGCACTTAATTGTCCTATCCGGCTCCGTCCATAGTGCTCAGGAGGTGCTGCCCTCTGTGAAGAATGTTTTGCCGTCAACGCCCTAAGCACAAGCTTTGAATTGTGGCGTATAGGTAGCGCTCGCCTCGCTCCAAGCCAAAGCACCCACCTATGACGTCATTTTTTTAGTACACATTCGCGTTCAAAAGTGGATGGGTGTGTGGATGCTGCTGTTCGGTTTTCTCGCGTTGTGAACGTTACTGTGTTGTGGATTATGTGCAGTGAATAGGAATAGTTTACGATGTGCAGTGTTTTACAAAATTAAGAAGTCATGTTTCGTTGTATTCCCATGTTTAAGGGATGTAATCGGCAAGTGGAATATGTTGACAAGCGTCACCATTCACTTCATACCGTCCCCGAAGAAATTTTACGTTATTCTCGGAGTCTGGAAGAACTTTTACTAGACGCGAATCATATCCGCGATTTACCGAAGGTAAGGTTTTGCCTTGTGCTTTTCGTTTTTGTCTCTAAGTCATAAGTTTGACAGACAACCTAAGAAGGGATTTCGTATCTATTTGAGATAGGTGTTTATGTTATCTGGTACCAACAGTTAGCCTTAAGTACTCCTTTAATTTTTGAAAAATATTTTCGTTTTGCTGTTTAGTCTTTTGTGTTTTTGAAGATCTGGAGGCTGAGTTCAATCTAGTTCTATTTGCAGGTCTAGGACCTCATCAGTGTTTCTTAAGCTGTGGCTAGACCTGGTGCCTTAACCTAAATAACTTTTTTTCCCAAATTAGTAATTCTATGTTATTTTTCTTGAGGCCGCATTTACCACAGAATATTCTGGAATCAATAAAACTTTTACCTTTTAAGATCCTTTCCTTTCTTTGTTTATCATCTTTTATGCGATTAAGCTCATCAACAAGTGGGGCTGCCAAGCAAAGCGCTGTATGTGAGCTGACATGACTGACACCTCTCCAGAATTCTTTTTGTGTTGTTGTTGCATATCTTCTACATATTTATTCCATCAAAATGTTCGTTCATACTCCTATAACTTAGAAAAAAAAAAAATATATAAATATAACACATTTAAAAGATTCAAATTTTTATTTCTTTTAGAAAATGTTATAAATGCATAGCCATCTAGTTGCCCATTGATTCATATCCCACATTCTGTTCTTTTCTTTTTTTCATTTTACAAATAGTAGTTCATGTTTCTTAATAAGCAAATTTGCAAAATAAATGAGTCGGTTAACATCCTCTCACCTTGATGTAAAAATAACTTTTTGTCTTTATGTCTTATATTTAGTCTCGTATTTAGTTATAATTTTTGCAAATTAAGTAATTTAGAATATTATTGCTTTCAACTAAACAGTTTCTATTTTTAAATTTTTATTTTGTTATTATGTCAAATGTCACGATAAAGAATATGAATATTTCCTCTACTAATCATCTCTGCACAATTGAGATGACCTTGGACTCTTCCTGATCTCTGATAACACTGATGAATGTTTTCTTTCCTAATCTAATGGCTGCATATCACTGTAAATGCTAATGAGATGCATAAGAATTGCCTGTATCTTATAGAGAGCTCTACAATCTCTCCCCTTTTTTTCTCTTTCCAGAATTTCTTCCGTCTCCATCGCTTGCGAAAATTAGGATTAAGTGACAATGAAATTCGCCTACTGCCTCCTGACATCCAAAACTTCGAGAACCTGGTGGAACTGGATGTGTCCAGAAATGGTAAGTAAAGCAAATTTAAGTGTTTAATTATTGTGATGTAGTGTTAGGACATAGGGTCCCTAGCTAGGACGCACGATGGGTAGTCAAAACAGGAATCAAGAGCTAGGCCGTTGAGTGTCATCTAGTACACCTGGAGTGAGCTCTGCGTCCTGCAGGTCGTGGCAGGGGGGAGGGGGGGGGGGGCGTGCCCCGTGCAGGCTCACTCCGCAGCCAGATAATGAGTCCCTCTCCTGCCCCTCGGTGATGCGACAGGCAACCTCCGTGCTGGAAGTGCCCCCCCCCCCCCCCCCCCCCCCCCCCCCTCCTCCCCTCCTCAGCAGCCTAATGAAGCATTCCTCCTAGACTGCACCCTGAGTTGCATTGCCGGCAGGGGTGGGACCGGATGAGGAGGGGCTAGGGTCCCGGCTCCGGGCTCCGGGTGAGGGAGGAGACCGGAGGAGCGGACGACCACGGCCCAAGGTCCATAGCCAAGGTCGCGGTCGCATTCCAGAGCGCTGCGCTCCGGCCGATGCCGGCCAGCCGTGGCTGGCTGCCGTGCTCGGGCCTCGGGCTGCACTCGGCTGCACCGCACTGCACTCCCTGGACCAGCCCTGCCCGGCCCTGCCCTGCCCCCGGCACCCAGTGGATGAACAGCGAGAGCGAGCAGCGCTGCGTGGTGTGTGTTGGGGCCAGGCCCCTGCCATGCTAGCCCCGCGCCCCTTCCCCCGGAAGTGATCCACGGCGATGCTTCCGTCGCGTGCACGTAGGATAGGCCCAGCCCGGCCCGGCCCGGCCGCCGGACAGCAGCGAGCAGCGGGCTCTGCTCGGCGTGCGTATAGTAGCTTGGAACTTGAATTGGGATGTGGACTCTGTCGGCTGCTTTCGTTAGGTGGCCCCCTCGGGTGGCCTCTGTAGTTACAGACCATGCAGCCCCGCCCCTGCAGCTCTGGCCCTTGCAGCCCTCTGCCCTTCTTGTCCCTCCCCCCTCCCTGCCCAACGCCCTACGTGCCCTGCGGCCGTGGCTGAAGGTCGCCAGCCGAGGTGTCACTTCCCTCGCACCTCGCCGCCTGAAGATGGCCTACTGTTGTGGAGCAGGTGCTAATTCGCACACGTTGCGGCGCGGTGCGGCGCGGTGTGTAGTCAAGGCAGTGGGACGCTAATGCTGGCGGTGGAGCCGTGTAGCGTACGGCCGCCGCGCACGGTGCGCACGCTGGAGAGGCGAGGCAGAGCAGAGAGGGGCACCAAATGAAGTGTGCGCCGTCTTCCGGCTGGGCAGGGCGGGGCAGGGCGGCACGCCACGGGCTTCTGGTGCTGTTGCATTGTGTCTGGCTTCCTATCCCTCCGCAGCTCAGGGGGCGCGGGGTCGGGGAGCCCCACCGCAACCTGGTCGGCTGCTGACTCGCGTGCAGAGCCAGCCAAAACACCCCCCCCCCCCCCCCCCCCCCCCCCCCCCCCCCCCCCCCCCCCCCCCCCC
>CABIKL010001016.1:0-17420 GCA_902196195.1 Aptinothrips rufus | reverse complement strand
CATTTGATTCCTTTGAACTTTGTTTTAACAGCATATCTTTGGAGCCTGTATTTAATGTTCTCTATTTTTCCTTGTTTGTTCTAACAGACTATTATGAAAGATAAGTGGATGAACTTGGGTTACGAAGAAGATGAACTCAAACCCTATTTAGAACCTGAACCAGATTTCAAGGACTTGAAGAGGATAGGTATGACCTCAGGTTTGCTCATTAACTTACTAAGTAGTGGTCTTTTATGTGTGATTGTAGCGGATTACAGATTGTGGCTTACATTGGCACCTTAGTCTTATGGTGTGTTGAGTCACAATTTGTAATTCAAAGGCCAGGGGCTGCCATAGAAACATTTTGTTGTTTAATTCTCTTTATGATTGATCTCATATAATGTTTTCTTTGGCCAGTTTTGTACACCTTTCCAAATCTGAGAGGTTTTACCTGAACCAGTCATTTTAAATCAAAATTTGTTAAGGCTTGTGAAGCATTTCATGAGATCTGTCCTATTATTTATTCAACAAAATTATGTTTGGAACACAGCCTCTTGCCTTATGTAGAGTGATCAATGTTTTCTTTTTCTATCACTCTACATTAGGCACTAACATACTTTAACCTTGAGAAAAGTAGTTCAAAGCATGAGTTGTATTGTACAAGTTGCAGCAGTTTTTGAAAATTTCTCATTGAGGATTTGTTCCCCAAAATGTTACATTCAAAGTGCCATTAAGATATTGCTTTAAAAAGTAAATGTCATTCATATTTTTGTTTTTCATTTAAATAGCGTTCTCAAATGCCCTTAGAAGAAGATTTCATTAATCATACACTGATTTTAAAATTCGTCTTTTTTCTTTTCTTTTTTTCTTTTTTATTGTAGATTGTCCAGAGTAGTATTGTATGTCTGGGTTGTTGGTGAAAATAGTCAATGATGTATTTACATGTGTATCAATTAGAAAAATTAGATAACGAACTGCTTTTCAAATGATACTAATGACTAAATTTTATTTTACAGAGGCGCTTGTTGGAATGGGATACAGTCGAAGTGAGATTGAAGATAGTCTGGCACAAGCAAAATATGACGATGTGTTTGCAACCTACCTCTTATTAGGAAGGAAAAATACTGATGTGAGTACCGTCGAAGTAACTGTCACACCTTTCCACATCTCCTCTGTCTTCTCTAGTTTCTCTTCTACAGTGTAAGTTTTGTCCCCTTTGCAGCCTGAGAGCGACGGATCGCGGTCCGGTAGCTCGTTGTCCCTGTGGAACCTCCCCCCTGGTGCTGTTTCTTCATCAGGGAATGCACAATCACCATCCCATGGACATCGTGGTGTTCATCGGTCAATTTCTGCCACTAATGCGAAGCCAAGTAGAAGAGCATCATCAGGTGGAGAAACCTTGCGTGAGTCGCATGGTCAGCCGGCGACGACAGCCACAGCTGCAGGTGGTGGGAATAATATTCATTCTGCAACCCCACCCCCATGCATGTGCCCTTGTGTAGATCTGACCCTATGATTGATTCGAAGCTCGTAGTAGACATAGATTTTTGGCACATGCATAGTCAAATGGAAGGTGAAATAGACAGCTGTGACCTTTCGCTCCTCATAATTCCATTGCTCTCGTGCTTTCAAATTCTCTTGTGTACGTTGTAAGATGAGCTATTGCTTATGTACACTGTGTTTTTGGTCCCTCTGAAGATTTTCCCAAAAATTAGTTTTACTGAGCATGTGTTGGACACACACTGCGTGTGTGCTCCTCTTCAAAGTTCATGTCACCATTTCTTTCCTGTATTATTTGTGATGTAGATGAGTAGACAGTGTCCTGTTGTCCTTCTCAGCACCAATTTCTTTCAATGCACTTGTCAATTTTACCTCCGTAGAGTGTAAACTGAATAGATTCACCAAACCATCATCTCTCAGTAGGAGTCACATTTTTAGTACGTGTATTTTCATTCCAAGCATGGGCGTTGCGCGCTTAACAAGAAAATGTGGTGTTCTATGTTTTCTCATCTTTGCGGATACCGACTTGATTAGCAATCCTTCCCCACCTTCTCCTCATCCAAAAATAAACAAAAGAAAGACTCTCCTTTATTAGTTAAGCACTGGCTGTCGTTGTTGTCTTGTTGGTCTGCTTTTGAAATATTTTATAATGATATTGTTTTGTTTGTTGTTACATACTTGTCTTGTTATCATTTAAACATCTGTGGTATCCTGTACAGAGATTACTAGGACGTAACCAAATTCTCTTCCTTGCAGGGGTCCCGGGAGGAACACCCAACTCATCCAACCACAATCACAATTCAACAACGTCAAACTTCAAGAGACAAAATACTGTGGACTCTGCGACCATCAAGGAAAATACAGCAAGAATCAACTCGGCATCTGCTGCAACGAGACCTACACCCGTCAAAAACTCCACAAATATGCCCCTAGATTCAAGTAAGAGGAAGTGATATGTGTTGCTGGCAGTTATATCTTCTGTAGTCTTGACCATTTCTATTAATGCGTCTATTATCTCCTGAAATCAGCTAGTGCAGCAAGTCCTGGCAAGCCCAGAGCTGTATACAAATCGAGTACTATGTCTGGTAACCGGAAACTTGATCCTAGTGCATCTGTCGGTAGACGCAGCACCATTTATGATGGTAACAAGCCCTCCTTTGACGACAAGAGCAATACCTCTTCAGAAACACCCAGGTATGGATTTTCTGCCATTGTTTTGGTGAAGGCGCTCTTTCCTGACCACATTAAATATCTAAACATAAATCGAAGGAACTGAGAACGATTAACAACCTGGCGTTGCATTAAAGTGAGGCGCCACTGTTCTTGCTTTGCAATAAGTGAGTTGTCCATTATCTAGGGACTTTGATTATCTTATCTCTTACCTTATTCCTACAGCATGCTAATTTAATCCCAGCCTCACTTTGAAGGCCTAAGAAGGCTTCAAAAGGGAGAAAAAAAGGTGCGATTTAGAGGAGGAATGTGCTAATTTGAGTGTAGGAAATATGTAGAACAAATGCAACATTTCAGCTCAGAATTCGGAATATGCCAGGCACCCAGTTAAAATTTATTGTCTAAAATGTTGGTCAGGGAAGAGAAGTAAAACGCTCACTCATTCCTTTTTTGTCAATTCCAAACAACGTCTAGATGCATTTTTCTGAGCATGAATGCAGATGGCAGAAATGGAAAGCACATTTTGCATGGTCTGAAATATTATTGCTACACATTTGTGGTCTCTCCTGGCACGGCTTGCTAGAATCATCCAAAGGAGTTCAACCAAACCCATCCCCCAGAAATTTTACTAATCAATGTTGTTGTAAGCGTGACTAATTATCTGCTTTCCAGCATATTCCTATCCTTATAGATGACTACTAACATGTTATTTTTCTAGCAAGAGTTGGTTCAGGGGGTGGGAAATTCTTTTTAAACGATCTTTAACTGCAGATGTGAAAGCACTATTAATTAGGGTCCGAATAGTGGAGAATGCATAGATTCTCTCATCACCATGAATGTGGTCCTCCTTTGTCATCTCTGTCTCAGTCAATGCGATCCATCACATCAGTCTCAGTGCTTGTGCTTGGTGCTTTGCAACTGAGGAGGTGTTTGTTTGGTTTCAACCTGAACAAATCAGCCGTCCTGATGTGAGCCGTCTTCTTTGTAGTGGACAGGGTGCGGGCGATGGGCTGTCAGTCAACCGTACTGTGAAGGGCCATATCAAGTCAGCCAGCATTTCGATCTCCGGCCGAACCGACCATTCAAACCTTGATCAAACTCTTGATACCTTAAGGCAAAGGTAGTATGCTGCACTCCGCGATGTTGTGCTGCTTTGCAACCCTGCTTTATATGTATGCTTTTATCCCATCACTTCAGATATAAAGTAGATCAACATAGGCAGTTACAAAGTCTTGAAAGTATGACTGTAGTTTTTGTTACGTTTGTAGCTTGTTACAGTATCTTTCAAAACATAAAACACTACCAAGTTCAGATAGCAAGCACAGAACTGGTATTTTGTATTTTCATGGAGAGTAACTAGAATTTGATTAGCATGTTGAACTATAGTTGGTTGTATATAAAATCTATCTTTAAGTTTTATAGTAGCAAAGGAGCTTTATAAAGGCATTTTACTTTTATCTGGCGTGTTTGTTTTATAGATGCCTATTAAGACCTGAAAGATTTCGTCTCTGTTGAGTTCCGGCTGGTTCCGGAATAGGGTTGACAAATCATACTGGTTTCTGTCCTCTTAGAGCATAAAGCTAATTAAAAAAACTTTTATTGCCTTAACCTCTTCCAAGTCTCAGTTGCCGTTTAGATCCTGGAGTTTTCTGAGGTGAAGAACGAATTGCCTTCATCTTTCTGGCCTGTGGCTCGTGGAATTTATTTTGAGCAAATTGTGTTCATATTTTTACATTTCTCATGTTCAAGCAAAATTGCCTTAATTTCCTTTATATTACATTTAATTAACAACTGTACCTCTGGCTCCTCCTAAAATATTTGCCAATAAATTAATTCAGATCCTTCTATCCCCATTACAACTCCTGTTCCCAACTGTTAGGTTTTACTGAGGAACAAAATGAGATGAGCGGAGAACACTTATATTTTGCAGTTTTTCATACGTTTTCAGGTGGAACATGTAGAGATTACAAGTACTGAATAACATGCATGCTTGAGTAGTTGAGTTTCAATAGTTTGGATCAGGCTCTAACGTGAACCCTCCTCTCTTGTCTGTTTACAGTAGTGTTGTTACCCGTGGACCTCCGGTTTCACCAGCAGTTGGTAACCGGACTCAACAACCTTTCCCTAGAAATGTGCCAAGCCGCTCAACTTTCCACAGTGGCCAGAATAGGCCAAGGAATCACACAGGGTCAGTCTCAGCATACGGTGCTTCACCCCTACAGTCACAGGATACATCTTCCATCTCCCATGGCCGGACATCGTTCTTTTCAAAACTTTCATCAAGGTTCTCCAAGCGGTGAGTGTTATTTTGATTTTTACTTCATCTAATGCCAAACGTTTTCTCTACTTAAACTCAAAAGCCAACAGATTTCTAAACATCTTAAAATATGTTTCAATACTTCTTTTTAAAACTCTTTCCTTTTTGGTTTTCTCATAAATTGCCATTTTGACTTGGCTTATTCAAGTCTGTGATAGTACAATTAGTTCAAAGCTACTTGAATTTATCTGTTGGCTTTAAGTTTTTGTGGCTTATCTATGCAGGTAGGCTATTGCTGAGAACTCACTAACTCCTGTATCTGAGAAGTGTGTGATTAGAAGTACCTATATCTTTTTAGATGCATGGCAAGGTATAACCTTTATCCATCACACAGAAAAAATCTTGCTTTTTCTCTGTTTTGTTTTGAAATTTTATATATTCCTTTGTTTTTTATTATTTTTTACGTAACCATCTCACTACTTCTTAATTCTGCTCCAAATTGTTAAACTATGATGCCTCGTTAGATGCAGCAGTATTCCTCACCTTTAAAAAGTGTTTTTCTTCAGACAATTTTTTTACAAGTTCAGTGTCTAAAAACATTAAGATGCTTGTGGATCTCAAACTTGTCGCCTCCTAAGACAGATAAGCAAGGTTCAGACCTGTGATATTGGGACCCACCTGCTACGTTTCTCTCAGTAAAGTAGTGAAATCAGAAATATGAAATTAAATATGACAGATAAATGTCTGGCATACAACATTTCAGAATTGCTGCCTGTGACAAAAATGCTATAAGTGGTTTTTGTATTTGTTTATATGTTTGGCATATAAGGCTTTTAAATTATTAAAACACTTATGTCTGTATTTCTTAATTCTTAATATTCTACAGAAATGCAAAGAACATTTTTGGATGGGCTTTTGCTTATTACTATGTGAAAAGCTGCATGATAAGTGCTGCAACTAATGCTTGATTTTTGTCTGTGTCTTGCCTTAACCATTCACTTTTATAATGATGCAGAAATGATTTACTTAGTCTCCCATTTTACTGTTTTAAATGATAATTGCGAATCCTTGTGTCGGGTTCTGTGATCTGAACTTTCCCTGACATTCAGTCTTTAATTCCTTCAAGTTTGTAGCTCCTAATTTTTATTCCGTTATATGCCAAAATTGTGATAGCTTTCATTGTATTAGTGTGGTGGTTTTCCCTGGGACTATTTGAAGCCAGTCATGGTTGCATTTATTTTTAAACTTGAATTTTCCAATTTGATACAGCTACTTCTCTTTATTGTGATGTTGCTTCTGATTTGTCTGACAAACTTTGATGATGGTGGACTTTTTTAGGAGATGCTTTCAATTCAGTAAAAGTTCCTCTCACTGAAGGAAAAGTTTGTTACATGATTTGAATAAACTTTTCTTTCAGTATAATCAACACCTTAGCTAACCAAGGCAACTAAGGCCATTTTCAAAATTAAAGTGTTGCTAGAACTTAAATGTGGCTTTTCATCTTTTTTTGTAATTTTTTTGAGATTCTCACATGTAATTTTCAGTTTAGAATCTTACGATTGGCCTAAAGATCATAACAGTGGCATTCTTTTTCTCTGTGGGAATGCAGGTTTTCTTTCCCTTTCAAGAATTGAGCGAAGTGCATGAAGTGAGAATGAGAAAGAGAGGCAACTTCTCAGAGGACTTATCCATCAGCGCGTCTCGTCTCGTCTAGGGAGAGAGACAGACTGACAAGACAAGGCGGGCTGCTATAGTTGTAGATACGGTCATGGGGACGGGATGGGATGCACAATGATTTAACTTTATGGTTTATTGTTTTGATGTTTTGAGATTTTCAATCTACATGTTTGATCCTGTCTTGATTATCCTTTAGAACAGAGACCATTGTGAAAGCTTTGCATTGAATATTGACTTGGAGGATACCCTTTGAGACTATGACCCTAATTAGTGTTTCATTGGACTCATTGTGCATCCCACTCTCCTCCCTTTTAATTTTCACTTTGTGTAGAAATGCATTGCTGTTGTTTTTTATCATCTTTTAAATGGTGCACATGCCTGCTATTGATGTAATGTTGTTACTTTTTACTTTACTAAAATGGATGTGTACTTTGCTTTTTAACTGTTTTATGCGATACTCAGTGAAATTAAAGTATGAAATGCCCAAGTATATTCAATACCAATGACACTCATTCTCTTCTGCATCTGTTAAATGTTTTCTAAAAATCATCAAAAGAAACTCTTATGTTCTTTAAGATTTGAACTGTGCGCAAGGCTTTCACTGGTCCCTGCTCTGAGGATTGGTATGTCGGCTGGTGGCACGGAACACATCTGACAGGCAGTGTTCTCTGCTTGCGTTCAGGACCTAATGGACTGCTGCGGCACGGCACGCCACGCCACGCCACGCTGGGCACTCGGACCGACACCACCTCAGAGCATACCCACCCCGCCACGCCACGTCACGCCACGCCAAACCATGCCGTCTGTGATGTCATGATGTTATAACAAGTGGTGTGTTGTGGTAGGTGTGTAAGGTAGTTCAAGAAATATAAGTTCCAACAGACTGTACATGAAGCCAGAATGTGTTCAGGTCTGAAAAGTGATATTTTTGTTTTAGATACTTGTGTAAATATTCAGGTGATTGTAATTGTGCTTGTTGCTGCCTTCACACCCCCCACTACAGATATGTTAGTGCCTTCATCTGGTGTGAGTTGATCATGGTGTGGCGTGCCTTCAGCTTCTTGTGACTTCCCTGACATTGTTATTTTGTTGTAAGTATTTATTTTTATAATGATCAGTAACTTTTCTTTTTCTTTTTTTTTCCTTGACTTGATTGAACTTTTTAGTCTGGATGGAACTACCCTAGTACTGTCATTACCATCTCTCATGTGCCAATATTTTAACTTAAAGACACGAAATACTCCTCCTTGTTCAGTAAGTAAAGTATTTAGGTTCCAGAAATTTCAAGTGCAGTATTTTCAACTGCTGCTTTACCTCAAATTCAGTTTTTACATGATATTTGTTTCATTGTGGTATACCATCATTACTATCTGCAATCATTGCATGTTCTTTTATATGTTTGGTTTTTCCCTTGCCCCACATTTTTATAAGTTGTTCTTAAAGATGCGGGAGAGTAATGGTGATATGCTGTCAAACAGTATTGGCTTTGATACTTTAAAATCGTTTGTAAGTATTATATTTTGTACACTCTGTGCAAGTATGTCTCAGGGGTTTTGCAATGCTGAAAAAATGGCACGCCACCCTGGTGTTGTTTAAATAGAAATCCTACTGTCTTACTTTCTGTTTTCTTATTTGAAAGAGATTCTATTTATGTATTAAATGTATATCAGAGTAAAAATATATTGCTGATCCCAAAGTACATGAGCTAATGAACTTGCATCATGCATTTGTTTGTTTAACAGTGCTGTGCCATTTTTTGGTAAAATGAATTTTTTCCTGAGTATCGCACTGATGTGTTGTTATTGTTCATATCACCTGTCAGACAATATTTTTTTTTTAGGTTGAATAGTTAATAATCAATAGCAATGCATTTCTCTCTGTTTGGGCAATAGTCCAAAATGGGAACCAACTGTAAAGTACTGTCTGTTACAATGCAGAATTAATTTCAAAGTGCTGACAGTACTGTGCTGCCTTTTATTATAGTATTGGCAGTTTTATAATTTATTACTCCTCTGTGCAGATATTGACAATTTCTGCTCCATGTGTAGGATTTTACTCAGGGAAGGTGTAATGGACTGACTTAAAATGCTTTGCTCATTTTTGTTCTCAATGTTCATTTCATTTTTTCTGTTGTTTAGTATAATTTTCCTTTCATGCTTCATAATTTAGTTCAATCAAATATTCTTTATCTGGCAAGCATGTATAATCAATTTAGGTTTTTGAAGGGACGATGCCCAAAGTTAATGTTCCCCTCATAGCAGATGTAGTATGGTTTCTTACCAGTATTTGTTCAAATGGAAGACGCAAACTTGTGCAGCTGTCAGTTTCGTGACACAATATTTTGCTCTCCTATTGGCGGATTCGTTTCTCTCTTATTGAGACTCACAAATGAGATAACATTCAAATGAATTCAAGTCTGTGTTTTGTCTTGCACATCTCTGAGAGCACAGTAAGCAAGTTGACTGTACAAAACTACAAGCTGTCTTTTTTAAGCATTGCAAGAGTAATGTGTGAGTGAGGAATCCTTTATAATTTAGTTGTATGTCTATTGGAATATCTTCTTGCTTAATACTCGTGAGCATTCAAATGTGGCAGGTTTCAGTTTGAAGTATTTTCCCATACTTCGCACACAAAAGACTTTTTTTACCTCAAAAACTGTATTTTGTCAATCATGATTTTATAGTCATCTTGAGACACATTTTCAATTCCATTTTAATAAATTGAATGTTTTTTATCATCTTTGAATAGTTTTGTTTGATTATCTAGTCAAAAGATTGCCTTAGCTGATTTTCAAGCTGCGGTGATCATGGTGGCTTTTTTTTCTCATCCTGAAGCCCGTCGGGCTAAGATGTATAGACCTTTACTTCTTCAAATTGAAATAAAATTTTCTCTTGTAAATTATTGCTAATGTTTTTATATTCTGTTTCTTTGACTCAATCATATGGTTTTTAACAAATTAATAAAAGATGATAATCACTTAAGTTGTTTGTACCGTATTTAGGCATTTACCTCCCCTGGCATGATTAAACATCCCTATTATTACCTCAGTGCAAAAGGTTGCTGTCTGGAAGAACCAATTTCAACCTGTTTCAATGTATGTAACAGGAAGCTTCATTATGAGATCACATTTATGACAGTTGGCCATGCAATGATGAGCATTTAACAGAAAAAACACGCTTCAAAACTAACTTTGAATGGAGTAATACTATATTTGTATCGTAATGAGCTCACTTATATTCTTGACTTTGCACCAACCAATGGGCCGCTGTAGCAGTTTGTTTCTCCAAGACTGAAAGTTTACCACCACAAATATAGTTTGTATCATTGAGATGTTTTTATTTCATCAAACTTTTTTATTATTTGGTATTTGATGATTGAGTTGAAAATCTCAGTTTGAGTAAATAGCAATTTGAATATTATGTTTGTGGCTTCCTTTTGCTTCAATTCATTGTTTTCAACTGTTATCTGGGCAACAAAAATTAAACTGACAAATTTGTCTGATGCACATGGCATTCTATCATTCACCTATTCATTGCTTCCATAGAGCCCTTAACATGGACAGTTTGAGTATAATGCATTGTTACTATTACCTACAATATAAGAAGAAATGCTTCTCGCCAAGTTCACCAGCTGGAAGTGAGTTTGACTATTGTGTTGCTGCAGATCCATGTATAGATCCAGTGTTTGGTATGGGCCTGGGCTGTTATCACAACCATCCTGTTAGCCCTTCTATTCAAGTAGGTTTTGAAACTTCATTTCTCAACAAGTATGTGAGTTTCTTTTGTTTTTGTTTTTTTCATGTGCACCATGGCTGGTTCAACCTTTATTCTTGTTAGGAAGATTACTTCATACATCTACTTTCATCCCTGAATTAATATTTTATTGTATTGTGGTGTGTCTTATGGCATGGCTGTTAAAGAAAAGCTCTATTAGAAAGGTCTTCTTTTTTAAATCTATTTCATGCGCTTAACTACACGTTTCGTCTATAGACTTCTCTCATAAATTAGTTCGGAATCGTTTGAAGCTGCTTTAAAACTTTTGCATTCATTAATTACCCAAACAATTCTTTCTCTTAGACTCTGCAGTGATTTCAGTTAACAGTTTGCATTTTTACTGTGAATGTTTGCTCGGTCTTGTGTGCATTTGTGTGTTTGCTCTTGCTACTATACGTTTGAATGAAGTTTTGTATTTGATTTTTTCTTTTATGTTTTAATTTCAGCCCGATGGATCCACCTCCTAAGCATTTAGTTAGGTATGTTGTAGAATTGTGATTTTTATTTTTGTATTGCATGCTATTTATTCTACCTATTCCTGTGATTTTTGAAATCTTTTTGCTTTTTGAAATATTTATATATGCTAGATCTTGCACAATCTTGTTTTTCTTTCTTTCTTTTCGGATGTGATTCCACATGATTCTCTTTCGGTTTGGTAACCCTAATTTAGTTCATATCTGTGATAAACTCCTTTTTCTTCTGATGACGCGAAACCGGGGATATACTCTGAATGAATTTCTTATAAATATAGATGCGTAGTTTGCCATTTGATCTGATTTGGTGGGTCATGAGTCCATTCAGATTAAATATAAATACCACTAGTCTTCCTCTCATTGAGTCTGTTATTAGAGTCTTATTCCTTACCTTATTGTAGATTGATTTCTTAATTATTTTCTACCCTGCTCTTACTGCTACTGTTACTGGTTTTTTTTTATTTTTTTTTTGTTATTGCTGAGTAGTGAGGAAATAAAGGGTGATGCCATTTTAAATTGGAGAAGACGCATTCTTCTCTTAAAATGTTCCATCTACTACCCTGACTCTGAAGCTTCTGTCCTTCTCAAACTGGCGCCTTAGAGCAATACGTCAGGAATGAAAAGTTGATTGTTTCTTTTTTTAAATTTTCTGCTTTATTGGTAGTGGAGAGTAGTAAGTGAATATTTCATTACTTTTTATGTCATTTTAACGAAAGATCACCAGTAGTTAAACGTTAAGTATCTTCAGAAAGGATTCAAAATTTTATTTTTCATCCACATTTTCATGTTTTATATTTGGATTGTATTATGGGAAATTTCTGTGGGTTCCTTTGTTAAGACTACTTCTTTCCGTTTAGATAGAATGGATTTGTTAAATTTTATCCTTTATTAAGGATAGAGCTTGTACTACCCAATTTCTGAGGACCAGAATCTTAACTGTCATGTTTCGTAGGCCTTATAAGATAAAGGCATCTGAGGTTTAATGTAGTCTTTATAAAAGCTCATTTTTGCCCTAGAGATGGAGGTTTCACTTTTTGTGGTTCTGCTATGGTATTAGTACTAAATCTGCTAGGCCTTTAAGGACTGCGTGGGAATGGTTGAATCATTAGACTTGGTTGGGTTTGTGTTTTGGATGCACTGGACTCGTTGTTTTATTAATTGTGTGTGTTATGTCTCTTTTTCCAGTGGCGCAGTTAATGATGACCAAGCAAAACCACGCTCTCTAAGATTCACTTGGAGTATGAAAACAACATCTTCCAGGGACCCAAACGAAATTATGTCAGAAATAAGAAAGGTTTGCATAATTACATAATAGTCCTTCATGCCATTTTATTTTAGTTCTACAATGCCTGTCTAATAATTTTCCTCTCCATTTTATAGGTGCTGGACGCCAATAATTGTGACTATGAGCAGCGAGAAAGATTTTTGCTTTTGTGCGTACATGGAGACCCTAACACAGACTCCTTAGTACAGTGGGAAATCGAGGTGTGTAAACTTCCTCGATTATCCCTCAATGGTGTACGCTTCAAACGCATCTCTGGGACTTCTATTGGTTTCAAGAACATTGCATCGAAGATAGCTAATGAATTGAAACTGTGACTACCTGTGTTGGAGGGGGAGGCAGATGAAGAGAATGCAGCTGCCCCTTCTCACTGTCTACCTGCCCCCCTCCCCTCTGTGAATGCCTGACGAAGGATTTTCGCTCATGAGCAGGTGGGCTGGTTGACTCGACTTCGTAGGCTGTTCAGGTTTTCTGCTCATGGCCGACGTCAAGAATCACATCAGTTGGCTTTGTAAAGAAGCTTAGGTAAAGTGAAAATGGAACAGTTGCTCCTAAACACCAATTATAAGACTTTCTACTATATTCTCAGCTGGTCATATCCTATCGTCTTGTGTCAAATTTTTAGTTTCAAATGAAATCCATGCATGTTTTGGACTGACATATCTCAGAGCAGATGCGCTGGCAGTAGTATACTTTCCCTCACATCATCAAATGACCTGAATCCTCTGATATTATGTAATGCTCTTGAAAGATTTAAAACGCAACATTGAAGCAAAGTTCAGTGGAGTATAGTTCTGCATAAGTGATGCTGTGGTAGAAAACCACGAAATGTTCTGGAAGTGTTTCTGTTTTCTGACCCAGCTTTTCAACATTTGTAACACAAGTTCTGTGGCATCCATGTAAAGAATGCAACAATTCTTGTCATTTTGTACAAACTCTCATTGTATATAGCTGTCTTGAGTTTAATAATTGAACAAATGATAAAATATTGGTATGGTGGAAGAAGTATGTACAGTCATGCATTCTTCTTATCTATTCAATAGTTTCATAGCAGTAAATAAGGTCAACTGACATGAACAGCATTCAGTGTGCTGATGTAGGCTGTTATTTAGCAGAACGTAAATCTTGTACAAATGTATAGGCTTTGCATTGTTTTGTTCTGTGTAAATCGTATCAACTTGTTTATGTGTTTCATGCACTGAAAATAATTTGGTAGCTTTCATATTCCTTTAATTTCGCCAGATGATAGATCATGAATTCTAATATGATTATGAATTATAATACAGTCAATTGTTGTATGAATTTTTTTTTTTTATTGTTGGCCCATAAACTGAGAGATTTCTGAGCCTCCATTCGCTATATTTTCCTTTTTTTTCTTCTTTTTTTTTTAAATTTATAAATTTTTTATGGCTTATGGTTGCTTTGCAAGCAGTAAGATGAAGAGACATTAATCTCTTTCTAATTTCATTTTAACAGCAATGAGGTTTATTGAAATTTGAATACAATTGATTGGAATCTCCTTCATTACACACATTTTTATTTCATTGCCTTACTGCCTTGTGGAAAAATTATGACCAAGTTTTGGGAGACAAATAACTACAGCGATCAATCAGGATTTCTATTTCTTAGCATGGACAGTCATCCTTGTTAGAATGTAGGCCTGTCATGTTTCTTTGTTTAAGTCAGTTTTTAGATTCTATTTTACTTTTTGTTATTGTGACATGTTTTACACTTTTAACAGTAGGCAAAGAGACTTTTATTGCAAATTCCAGATGACTTACTATATTGTTAAGAAAAATAAAGTAATGAATTGTTTATCTGTCAATGAAAATTTCTGTCTGTCTCAACCATTTTAGTTTTGGATTCCATCTACTGTCACTTCTTTAGAGCATGATACATTTACCATCTGTAAATGTGAGATAATTTTTCATCTTTTGTAGTTCAATTGTGTAGGGAGTGTCTCCTGATTTGCCTTATTGTTTGAGAAAAAGAAGATTATACATTTGTTCAGTTCTTTTCTTAATCATGTTTAGAAAGTTCTAGTTCTAATTTCTCCATCGACTTGAGTAGGTTATGAAATCCACCTCAAAAATGTGAGTTGTAAGATATGTTATCTTGAGCCATCCAGCGTGTCACAAATCGCCTGTACCATTTTCATTTTTGTTCTCTTTTTTTAAAATTATGCATCAGTTTGTCTATGAAGCAAGCTTGTGTGTAGCTCTTTTTAAATTTTAGTTTTATAAATTGGACGTTTGCAAAGTAAAAACCAAAAATAAGGAAACCTGCCTAGTGATCCACATTTCAAATCTTCTTTTCACCACTGTGTGGTATTGTGAAACAACTAGACTGTGCTGCTTCTCACCATATTAAGCAGAGGGAGATGTATATATTGTATGTAGATAGAATATTAGGCCTTCAGTGGACCCAAGGACTTAAACTGGTTTGCATTTAGAGGTGGCCATGCCAAATCTTCTTGTCTTTGTGAATTCTTTTTCTTGATTGATTTCTTGTACATACTCCAAATTTGTGATCTTTTGTAAACAATGAGATTTAAGGCCTTGGGAATTTTATAATGTCTGTTGCTGTTTTCTGTTTCTTTGCCCCACAATTTATTGAGTCCATCTTAGGTATTTATTTGAGCTGAAGAGAGTTGTTTAGTTCTTATCCCTCATTTTTACTTTCTATCATTCTGAGAAAATCCATTGTAATTGTTTATTTTCATTCTCAGATCAGATAGGAACACCTTGATCATGGTTTTTCTGGACTGAGTTGTTGTAAATTTCATTGTAATCAGCATCAGAGTTATTAACAGTACCTGTTTTGATGTTAACTGGGATGATCATGGCAATGAAAGTAACAATAGCTATCACTTAATTTTTGAAACAGATTTTTGAAATATCTTTTACTGCATATTTTTTTGTGATCATGTTTTCATATGGGCGCGATGTGACATGAGCTTGGCCAGGCATGTGTACACTGTATAATGCAACAGTGTCAGAGAAAAGCCTACCCTGTACTTACAAAATTTCTAATTTAAAGATAGCTCCTGTCTCATTTGAAATCTGGAACATCATGCAGGTTGGCAGGTTGAACTTATGCTTGTCAATATTAAGGTGTGCTTATACTATAGCATACTGGTTTCATAAATCCTGTACCAAATTTTGTTTATTTTGCAAGCCTACTATGCCTCCAATTTTGTGTTTTTGTGTATTTGCTGTGGTTTACAAGTGTTCTATCATCTGTCTGTGATTGTCAAACTGATTACTCATCTCTCCATCTGTGATACAAATGTTTAGGTAGTATGTGTGGATGAGAGGAAAAGGCCTCAAATCACTACATTGTTTAAGAGCCCATGCTATGCTATTACAACCCAATTGTAAGCACAGTATTACCTCGGTAACTCTTGTTTGCAGTATCGTCCCCATTTTACATTTTGGAGTAGAATCCACCTATTTCTTTTAGGCGACAGCTAACTGGGTAAAGGCCAACCAATAAATGTAAAATTGATACACTCATGCTGAAACCATGGAGAAAGGACAAGGGACCATAAGCATACTGAAGAGATGTCTGGTGCTGAAGAGAGATGTGCAAAAAAAGTGTTTATACTAAACTTGTCCTAACAAGCAAATAAAAGAATGATTAAAAGTTATTGTCTTCTTATCTGCATCATACACCCTAATATCATTCCAAAATGTAAGTACTTCAACAAATAGCACTGCCTCACAAAAAAAAATGTTTTGAGATTTTGTAATTTAGTTTCAATTTGTGCTGAGCTGATGCATCAGAAGAAAGGAATGTATTTAGAAATGAAAAAAAAACATATTTATAAATACATGAGTTTTCTAACAGAAAAAATGTCAGAAAAGAATCTATTTTAGAAACTCTTCAATTCTTAATTTGGCGATATTATTACGAGCGCGCTCCTAGGGAAGGAAGCGGTCGTTTAGTGACAATACACGTTACACAATTTAGACAAGTCGTAGCGCAATAGATAGAGCTTTTGGCCAGCAAATCAGCAATCTGGGTTCGAAACCGTGCATCCACTTTTTCCCTGCGAGTTGTCATAACCATCAATCCTAAATTAGAATTGGGTGAAAATTTCAACCGTTTTCTCGAATTCCTAACCGTTTCGGAGGTATAGCACGTTTTTGTTTTCGCGAGGCGCGATTTTGCATTCTGCGATTCAAGAGTTTGGGGGAAAGAAGCGCGATGGCTGGCCCGGCTAGTGCGCCCAAGTGCGCCATATTGAAACTTTTGACTCAGCGTCGGCCACCGTTCAATATGGCGGACTAGCCGGGCCAGCCATCGCGCTTCTTCCCCCCAAACTCTTCCTTACCTCCGCTCCGCCGCTTATGAAGATAAGTTAGTTTCTCATACGCCGCAGGTCGTTGCGTCAACCGAGCAGACGACGATACCACGCGACGACAAACAGGACAGAGCGAAGCGGAATCATTTCTCTCTGCAATTGTTGCGGTATTATGTAAGTTGAAGTATGTCAAGGCGATTGTTTTGTTTTGATCCGTCATTTCATTAATTCTTATCACAAACGAGGGAGCAGTCTCGTCACGAACCCTTCTCTGTGTATATAGTATATACATGTGTATAGTATATACTGCGTGAGTTAACCTAGCTGTATGTCAACAACTCAGAGACAATTTTCATTTAATCCAGTATCTGTTCTTTTGCTTTTGCTGCTTATCTCTTTTAAAAGCGAGTGCCCTAACCTGTGAAACTTAAGAAACCGACTCTAAGTTAATTTCATCCTGATAATATCGTTCCTCATATCTATGTGTAAGTACGACACAATCTGAGGAATAATTTCAAAATGTATTTTCTGACGATTTCAAAACTCGCATTGATCTGATTGGAGCTGAAAGCAGGATAATGATGCTAATAGTTGTTTATCACATTCAATGTTTGAAGAGCTCGGGTCTCTGCATTGTCTTAAAATCTGACTTAGTTCTATTTACAGAAGTTTACAGACAATTTTGCGAGGAGCTCTTTAATGCTTCCATTGTTGCGTATTGTCCTTCGTAAAATAAAGAAATTTTGCAATTTTCAGAGTGCTCTGGTCTTGGGACATCCAGAGGAACATCCTATATCTTCGATCTCAGTTAAACTTGCTAGCCCTGTAGAGTAAACCTAGAAAGACCACCTGCGCACATAGGTTGATATGGAGGAGTCCCCCAAAATGCATCTGTTTTGTGGTTAAGAAGTCTAAGGACATCCAGAGGATCATCCCTTATGACAAATCTGAAATTTTTCAAATTTTCTTAAAAAATGGAAGCCTTGCGGGTTTTTTTTTTTCA
>CABIKL010001015.1:0-17426 GCA_902196195.1 Aptinothrips rufus | reverse complement strand
GGGGGAGAAAAGAACTTCACAATTCAAAAATATAGCAGCTTTATTCATAATCAATATAACCAGTAACAAATTTCCCCACTTTATTGTCTAGATAATCTCTTAATATAACTTCACTAAATAACTGCACATGATGAGCTAGCATCTCAGTTATTCAGTAGTAAGGTAGTCTGCTCAGGAAACTGACACGTTTTACTTTAAATGTTCTTCTTTAAGAGCAATTCAATTGGTCTTTGAGTCTTTGAAAAAACAAATACTTATAACATACGAAAAATCGTTAAGAAAGAATGGTGCAGCAATTAACCATTAACTTGAAAAAGAAAAAGCCACCTGAGTAAGAGTAATTACGTAAATCCAACCTAGCATGTCACACTAATTCCAATGCTTCAGTTTAAAAGATGTAAATGACCACAAAAATACTGAAAATGGTACTAGACAAATTTAAAGTACTCAGCACTCTCAATAAACTGCTTTCAATAAAATGTGAAATAATCCTCCCAAGGGAATTCTAACAGTTCAGTGCTTACATCTTGAGAAACAATTCTTCACGATGCATATAGCAGCATACAAGTGCAAATCCATGACTGACTTGTCTTTAAGGTTTATTTCTCGGTTCAACTAATATGAACTAGAAATAGCATGTGGAAGATGATGTTGTCAAAAAGAAAGAATGTCACAGCACAAACGGAACAAAAAACAGCCTTGCATGCAGGAAGGAAAACTTAATAATTATCGAAATCAAATTGAAATATTAAGTTGGGAATGTAGAATTCTCTTGAAACCAAGTCTCAAAATTAGAAGTATCTCAGTTCAGTGCTTAAGGCCCATAGAAAAGGATGAAAGTCATTTACAGTTGAATTAAGAAGTAAAGCTGATCTTGAAAATTGAGCATAAATTAGCATATTACAGTAAATAATAAAAAAGAGGAAAAGTAGAAGGAAAATAATAAACATATCAAAGTACGGATATATCTGATTGTACTAAACACACGAACGCACAGCATGTTTTTGCATTGCGACATGCACTACACTGCACACGCACTGTTATATGTAAAACCTCAGAAAGAAGTCTATCAAATTCGGCAAAAATAACAAGATATAGAAACAAATTATTTGAAAATTCTGACAATTATGCAAAACTTAGACACAAAATTTCATGTAGTTTCCTATCCGTCTTTAAAATCGCTCAGCCATACAAAAAAAAAAAAAAGAAGAAAAAAAAACAAGGGCATAATACATACTGCATCAAGACAAAATGTTGCAAATGGTCAACTAAATTATCACAGCTCTTCCTTATTCAAATAATTTGCATTTGTCAAGAAAATAGAATCAAGTTGTGTGAATGGATAAACTTTCTTAGAGAAGAAAAACCGTGAAAATTACTAGAGGTGTTGACAAAATTTCATATTGCATTCCTAGACTTCTGTCTTTCCTAAAAGTTAATAACAATGGAAAAAAATTTCAACGCCAAGAAAACGATTCTCTATGGACAGGAAATTGTCATACTTAAAATGACTTCACATTCTTTGACTAGAAACTGTAGTAGTACAGTTGTCTTGTTGATTAGAATTCCTTATCATAATTTTCACAACCCATTACCTTCAAGATTACTTATCTACAGATTAAACATCTCTAAAATAATCACAAAATGCCAACCACCTCTACAATGAAATATAATGTCAGAAGATCTTGTAAAACAATTAAATAACTGTATAATCATTCAAATTCAAAAACTTCAAAGTACAAAAAAATAACAAAAACAATAAGCAATTACTAAAAAGAAAAAAAAAGATTTGTCGAATTTACGTGCATGAAAGACAGTGACCGAGAGAAAGTCAAGAAGATAAAACATCTTGGAAGATATTTTGAAAGCAGAACTTTCAATTCAGCTCAAAACACTCAATTAATAACAGCACACTAGAATAAGTAAGCTTTGTTAACCAAAATGTACGACTTAGTAATGTAGAACTTGGACAGGAAATACAAGAAATTACTCAAATTCTACATGGGAGGGGGAGGTGGAGCGGAGGGTGGTGGGTCTTTAGGGAGCGGGGGAGGAGGAGGAGGGGGAGGAGGAGAGGGAAAAACAGGTGTTTGTTGATAAGGAGTGGGGAAATACGAGTATGGATATGGATATTGAGGATAGTACATCATTTGTTGAACAAAGGGAGGAGGAACACTAGTGTCTGGAAAGGGAACTTGGGCTGGGTGTAAACAAGAAGAAGGAATATCATGATTGAAAGGTGTTGATAAGTGATTTAAAGGGGGAGGTTCATGCCTAAATGGCCTTCCATGCATGCCGCCCCTCCTACATACCTTGCTCCCACTGTAGTGCTGAGGTTGTCGTCCTCCACCACGGGACTCCAAGCCATTTTGCCGAGCATAGTTACTTTTGCTCGAACCACTTTGGCTAATGTTGCCACCACGTTTTGGAGTATCTGCAACTTTGCTCAACTTGGGGGCTTTAGGATGGGAAGTTTCCGAACCAGGGCTTGATCTATCACGTTCTCTCTTTCGGGATTCCTTTGATGATGATGAACCACTTGAGGATATTTGAGCAAGGTTAATCTTCAGTTTCAAACCACCACCAGAAGATGGACCAGCCACAGCCGATGCAGGGGGTGGTGTTATATTAGCCTTGGGGATTTTAATTGTAATTGCTGGCTTGGTTTGATCAGCAGAAGCTTCAGCCCTAAGTCTCTCTTTTTCTTTCTCTTTTTCTTTCTGTTGTTTTTTGTGTTTCTTTTCTTCCTTATGTTTCTCTCTATCCTTATCTTTATCCTTGTGCTTATGCTTTTCTTTCTTCTCTTTTTTCTTCTTGTTTTTATGATGATGATGCTCATTCAAGGCTCCCTCATCCGACATGGGAGCAGGAATCAATTCCTTAGCTTCAGAAGATGGGAATGCTACAGCACCTAAATCAGCTTCAATGGGAGTTGGAATTGGTGTTCGGGCATCAGTGACCTTTCCTGGAGCCACAGCTCTTAAATCTGATGCAGGCAGAACTTGAGGAGATATGTTTGACTGACGTTCATCAGAAGTATCACTATTATTTCTAGATTGAAACAGCGTTATATTAGCAGATGGTGGTTGGAGTAGGTTCTTCAGGTCATGTGCCCCTAAGGATTTGCTCAGCATATGCGATGGAGTTTGCTTTGATTCCATTCTAGGCACTGTGGAGGAAATCCTCATTTCTAGATTCCGGTTTGAAACATGTGTGAGGTTGTCAGTATGATGTGAGCCAGTTGAATTTTTCATATCGACTCTTCCATCTTTAATTAAGTTTTCAAACCCTGCTTCCTTCTCAATTTTAAATAATTCTGGGATAGGTTCACTTTCACTGCAAGTGCTAGTGGTCCTGTTACGGCTGTTGGAACTCTGTGATTTCCCTGGTGTAACTGGTGGTGAGCCGAAAGCTATTCCTGGTGATGGAGGACAGCTTGTCTTAGACGGACGATGAGGCATAGGCGATTCTCTTTCTTTAGACATAGTCTTTTCAGGACTAAAGATAGAACTTTTGACAGGAGGAGTTCCGTTTCTTCTTTCAGACATAGGCTCAGCATCAGGATCAGGTTTCAAATTCTTCATAATAGGATATTGATTGGGGATAGGCTTGTAACTATTGTGCACCATGGATAATGAAGGAGAAATCATTTCGGCCTCAGGTCTTCCTGGAGGTGCCATACTTGATGGCTGTCTTGAGGGTGATACTTTCTCTCTCTTGATATGCATTGTGGATGGTACGAATGGAGATGGATGCTGAGGTAGCACTTGAGATGTCTCCGGTTCTTTCTTCACTTCTTTATAAGGTATTATTAGTGCCGCATGCTTACCTTGGTGCTTATCACTTAATCTCTCTGACATTTCCGGTTTACCAAAGAATGACTCGAGTTGACGTCTTTCGGTTTCTTGCATCATTTTTCGATCTAATGATACAGATGTGTTAGAAGAGTCCTCGCGATTCATAGGAGGAACATTGAGCAAATTTTCATGAGGCCTTCTGTGTCTCACAGGAGGCGGAAGTTGATTATTGTAAGGCACTGATTGTTGTTTCCCAATAGACACATCTTTTACAACGTTACTTACGTTTCCACTAGCTCCTAAAATTCCAATATTACTAGCACTACCTACTCCAGCCACATTGACGTTACCACTACTACTCGATCCGCTAATTAATCTTCGGTCAGTTCCAGGTAAACTACTCCTATGTCTTGAGTACGGATCCACTGATGGATTTGAGGACTTAGGCTTTTCATAGCTTGCTGAATGTCTATGGCTAGATTCTGGAGGACCAGCATGTTGTTTAGCTGCCATTGCAAGGAGCCCTCCAGGGATATTTGTTGTCACTCCAAAGCCTGACCACTCTTGGCTTGATGGAGTTAATGATGTTGAACTACTTGAACTGATTGCACTATCACCACTAGTTGTCCTTTGAGCAGGTGAATGATTCATTAGATTGGGAGGTAAAGTAATTGCAGATTCTCGGCGACTTGCTTCTCGTTGTAGAGCCGCTTCTCGTCTTAACTGATCTCTTGCTGCAGTCACACCACTATGCCTTTGTTCAGGATGCAGGAGTCTTTCATTCCCATCTGGTCTATCATGTCTGTCTAAGACACCTTGATGGTCAGTTCTCCCTAAATGATCTACCCTCTGGGTGAGATCTGGTCTTCCTGCCTCAGGTCTATTTGAAGCCTCAATCCTTTGCTGTTGATCACTTCTGACTTGATTTGTTGCATGATCAGGCCTCATTTGATGGTCGACTCTAACTTGATGGTCTTGTCTCGTATGGTGATCAGGTCTCTGCTGCTGATCAAGCCTGTTTTGATTATCACTTCTTTGCTGATGGTCAGGACGGACTTGATGATCAGGTCTCACTTGATCAGGCCTCAGCGGGTGGTCGCTTCTGGAATGGTGATCTGGTCTGGCACCGAGCTCTGGTCGAGCTTGACGATCCTGCCTTTGTTGGAAATCAGGTCTCTGTTGGTGATCAGGCCTAGCTTGATGGTCAGGGCGCTGAGGGTGTTCTTGTCTAGCATGGTGGTCCGGTCTAGGATGATGTGGAAGTGATGAGCGAATCTGGCCTGGATGTGGACCTTTACTGTGTGCTGGAATACCCGCGTGGGGTTTAAGAAGAGCAGCAGCTGACGTGGGATGAGGATGATGGCCGCGATGATGGCCATCTCTGGAAAAAATAATTAAGAGTTAAATACAATAAAAGACATTTAACAAATATAAATTTATACTAGAAACGTGAAAGTGCAGAAAACAAATACACACTTGAAAAAATAAAATATAGTCATACCTGTGCTGAGCAGATGACGTCTGTGAAGCCATTTGACGTTCACGTTCTCTTTCACGGGAATCAGGGCGCTGGCTCTGTTGTTGTGAGGTAGCTGCAGGTAACACACGAACATGATGAACATAATGAAGTAATATATCTCACGTTGTAAAACACGGCCAAAATTTTGATGCTTCTAATCTTCAAATGAGAAAGCGAACGTGTTAACAGTGATGAGATAAAATCGAAATTGCAGAAACAATGACTTACAAGGTCTATTAGGGTCCTGAGGTCTGTGATGAGTTTGAAAACTAACACCATCATGCATAGCATCTCTCTGAGGAATTTTGTCCTACAAAAAACGCCACAAAACAATTAATTGCAATTTATATAGTATAATCTGATATAATCAACGTTTACAACAAATTCGAACAGATTAAATAAAAACTTGAGACTTCAATGAATCAAAAAAGAAGGTTATGCCATTTCATTTCAGTATCAGGTTCAATTTGCAGAATGAAGTCATTTGGAAAAAAATAAAATGTTAGCTTTCACATGTTGTAATGTATAACAATGTATAATGATATAAGTTAAAAACAATTTCCTGAGAAAATGATCAAAGGAAAACGTTTATATACATGCTCAATTTCCCAAGCGCGATTTGGAAAGGAAAATCTCATAGGCCAGCAATGGAGGGATAAGTGCATTTATTTATCAGCTGCCAACGAAACCGGGAAGTGAATTTGATTGAAGTAACCAGTTCATTCCAGCCACATTATTAAAATTACAGTGCAATATACATTTAGCAGGTATCATATGCCAGATGACACTGCACTATGGAAGTAATAAAATAAAAGATTCTCTTAAAATTGAGGGATTTTTGACACAAGAAAATTTACCAAGGTAAAAAGTAGTAACCGAAGTCAACCCAAGCACCGTGAGCATACTCACGAATTGGTATGATGAAGAATTGTGATTGGCAGATTTAATTTTCTTCTTCAACTTTGAAGGACATTTTTCAAATATAACAAGGAATTCATCAGTTAATTGTTCTAATAAATCTTGAGTAACTGTCTTATCCACATAATAAAACCAGTATTTCCCTTCATTGGATTGAGGTATCTGGAAGAATAACAGCATGATTGTTTCAGAGCCTGATAATGTTAGATTTAAATTGGATTGATAGAAACAAACATATATTTTGCTGACCTCCCAGTTTGACCATTTGCATGCCAGATGAATGCAAAAACAAGCCACAACAGTTGGCTTGTACTGAAGGCACATGGTGGTTAAATGCAAACTGCAAGAGATAAGATGCATTTAAGTGCTAAGTTTTATCTCCAACATTCATCTACTAAGGACACAAAGAAGTTGTGCATACCTGTTGGAAGCCATGAAGTACGAAGTCTGAGCTAGATCTTTACTGGCTGTGAGTGGACAGTAAACATTGCATAAACAAAGTGAACTTCACAGTGTACAGCAATGTAGGTGAAACTAGGAGCAACCAAGCACCCATGACACAGTCAACACAAAAATGCATCATGAATAAGAATTCGTGACACATTTCTGAAGAATGGGAAGTCTCACTACTTGGTTAAAATATAGCTCCCCCATGCAATACAGTGTCAAAGCAGCTTGGAGTTTTAATAAATGTCATTGGACTAAGTCCCACTTACCACGAACTAAGTGGCAACAGCGGACAACATAGGTGTGGGGATGATCTATTGCTACATCAAAACCCAGAGTTTGTAGGAGAACGTTTTCATTAAAAACTAAATCTTGGGCTTGTTCCAAATATTGCTGGAAAAAAAATTGAAACCCAGACTATTAGTGACTAAAAAAATTAATTCCGTGAAGAGAAGAATGCTGAAATGTCAGCCTTGAAAAATTTTATGTCACAGCTGATACTATACTTCAAATATTACATATAAAAGATGGATACAGGAGTTACAAAAATTAGTGAAACTCTATTATGCAGACCAAACTATATCAATGTGTGACACTACCCAAAAAAGTAAGGTTAGGTTGCCTCTATGTAGAGCCAACGAAGTATACTAATTATAATAATAATTAGTACGAAATCTGTGATAATTATAATGACTGATACATTATTCTTGGTACCAGAGAAAAAGGATATGGAACAAAATCCATGCATCTTTTTTATTGTGCCACAGAGCATTGTGAAGGAACATTAAAATGACATACCTACTTGAATACATTTAGAAAACTTTTGTAACACAGCAGACAATTAAAGAAAATAACTGGAAACTTTAACTTCACCACTTTTTCAATAACCGAAAATTAAGCTAACCATAACTATACATGTAGCAATGAGATATATGTCATTCCAAACTACATCTGTAACACAATTACTATTGTCTACGGGATTTAAGATCAAAATAATGGCCACTTTCATGGCATGAATCTAACATTATGACTTTCAGTGATAAACTGAAAACATGTATACTGAGAGCATTGATGGTTAATAAAATGTTTAGCTACAGTTTTAGCAACTGTTGAATGAGATTGCCTTAGGACTGATAGTTCCCTTTCTTCTACACATGAATGAATAACCACCCCAACACAATCATTTTAAAACACAAGTAGAAGGGAGAGGTAGCTTGTCAAATCTGTGAATCATCCTTCTGTTAATGTACAGAATATCACTCTGAATACTATGGGGAAATGAATGTTATTACTGTGTTAGAGAGAGAATTCTCTTAGACGTGACCACTAATCTTTGAACCAGAGCGAATTTCTGTGCATTAACAGAGGAGTAATACATAATAATCTACCACCCATGCATAAAGAAAGTACCAACACCATGTTCAAAAATCACAAAGCCTTTAGTTCAGAGAAAATACTTTAGTTGGGTTGGTCATAAATCAGAAAACAATTCTGACTAGAATTCTTACCTCGGATCTTGTATCTAAAGCGGGTTGATCACGGTGTTGAACTAATTGTTTTACTCTAATTACATGTTCCAGCTTCCGAGGCTGTTCTTCCACTTTGGCTGCAAGAAACAGAGCTGCAGCTGCCATAGCATCAAGGTGGAAGTGGGTGAAAGAGTGGAAAACATAAAATCGGTGCATGTAGACCATGGCAGTATTGATGCACAGCTGAGAACTGCAGAAGATGTTAAGGAAAGTTTTCATATACTTCATTAAATAAGCACCAGGTATTCAAAAATTATGCGAAAATATTCATAAGAAATCAAAGAACGTATATTAAACTCCAAAAGTGCAAGAAACAGAAAATGGTTCGGATAGTTTAGTTGCGCAACTGCATCGCAGATGCATATTTGAGGTTAGGCCGATCACAACATAGTTCAATACCAGGGCCTAACCTATCACTGCATACAATTGCGGTGACGATGCAGGCGTCCGCGACACATCTTAGATATGGTTATGAAACGAAACCCAAGTAAAACTAGAGTGGAATAAAAACTTTCTTGACCCCAATGCATCTCTGTTATTGTCAGAATGGCGTGGCAATGGTCTTGAGTACTATCGTGCAAGGACCATAACTAAGGTTACATCACAAACTTCCCGCAATGTGACGAAACTTACTTGTTGTAAGTGCAAAGATAGACATAAGGACACAACGAGAAAGATATGAAGACAGCGGGTGTGAGTGAAGGACGCTAAAAATTCATCAAACTAGTGCCGACCAACGACACACATCACTATATGTAATATCTCAAGGATACACTTGCAGACGCTGCCCCATGTCTTGAATAAGATGGGCGGCTTGCTGGCGACATGATAATTCTTTGTCTGCATCGTAACCACATCTACTACTCGGTGTATTTGCTAATTGAACTTTGGTAAAATACCACTTTTCATCAGCCATTTAATCCTCCATGAAGAACACACCGGATGTTCATACACTACAACATTGCTGACTCTGGAAGGCGGTATTAAACTTTTCCGGTCAAGTCAACGCTCATGTTATTTTCGGAAACCTTTAAACGTAACGCAAGCAATTCAACAGTTTATTGAAACGCCACAGATAAACTTTAAAAGTTCACAAATTTTGGTTCTGCCTTTAAAAACGGTAGATCAACGCGCTGGACCCAGTGAGTAGTTCCTGCTTTGGGTTGCGTAGTCGCATGGTGAACAATATTAAGCATTTTAAAGATAATATGGTCGGGTTTTTTATTTAACTCTTCTGCGTATATCCTTACGTACTACCAAATCTGTCTCTGAATCTCTAAGTGTAAGTTTTTTGCTTCTCTCTCGACAAGACATGTTCATTTTGGAGGCTGCACGTGTCCTTTAATACCGACTGGCGCCAAGAAGCTAGGAGCTATTATGTTTTGTCCATGGTGTTCGGTTGTCTGCAGGCCTGGAATCTGGAATCAATTTTACCAATTTTTTTTACTCAATTTTTTTTACTCAATTTTAATTTGTCGGTAATAATGTTATCATAATTTTATTATTTAAACACACAATTTGTTGTATGTTGCTGTTTTCCCCTGTGCACAAAAGATCATGTATGTCTAAAAAGTTAATTTCCCACTTTTTTTTTCCTTTTTCTTCTAGGTTGTTGTGCTCAACTATCGGAATGTTGAGTATGATGTAATTTTTAGCTTCTGTCGTCCTTTGATCGAGTTAAATGTCTGGGTCAACTGGTGAGCTGTCTCAACATCTGCAACCGCAGCCTCCTCCTGCTCCTCTTTGCATATCAGCTGCGGAAAGAGCTCTCAAGGATGCAAAATGCAGATACAAGCAATATGATTGCACTCTCTCTCGTCTAGAAGGATACTATTACTGTATGCAACATATTTTAGAAGACAAAACCGCTCCTTATAAACCCTGCAGCTATGTTTTCGCTCTCAATGGAAGATCTTGTTCTAAGCCAGCATTTAAGGGGGATCGGCGAAATAATGGGTAAGTTCAATAAGTAAGCTGTAAAATGAAACAAATTTTTTAAAATAAAAATCAGTCACCACTATATTTGCTTTATTTCAGTCATTAGTTAGATAGTGAATACTGTAAATTGTTTTCTTCCAACTAAACATATTTATGACATGATTTTCAACAATTTTTTTGTTCTTTTTAAAATATAAATTGTAGCTTATGCCCCACTCACGCAAGGAAAGAGGAGCTGAAACGTCAAAAGGCCTTTCTGCGTCATTTTCCTCCACCGTCAACTGAGTCACTTTTGACTAGTCTTGGACACTATGTTTCTTCGGATCCCTTTCAAATTTCTAGTAATAGTCAGAAAGAAGAAAGTTCTGATGAACCCTTGGATCCATTTTGTATGTATTTTATTATTGCAATTATAATTTTAAAATGTACATAGTTTTCATGGTAATTTAGCACTGACCTTTAATTTTTTTTTTAGTGGATGTGGATGCTGCAACAGTGAATTCATCATCGTCCCGTATTCTAGACTATGCAAGTGAGTCTGATTCTGATATTGAGGCTGCAATGCTTGATGTTACATGGAGGGGAGGTGATGCTGATGCAGACTCCAGTGATGCAGAAAGCGTTGACAGTCAACAGGAAGACCTCCTCAAGTATGTTGCATTTGTTAAACTTTTCCACTGTATTTACTAGACACTATGTTTCTTATGTTCTAACATTTTCCAATTTCCTGCACTCTTTTTGTAGACATGCTGGTGTTTATACCTCTGAGGAGGCTATGCAAGTTACCCGAGACAAACTCATACGCCTTCAATCTCTGTACATTGAACAATTCAGGCGACTCCAACATGTATTGCGTGAACGCAGGCGTAAATACCTCCATAGCCTGAAGAGGGAAAAGGAATCTCTTTGTAAGTTCTTCGCTATTGTTAATAAATGGTATGCTCTGAATATGTTTATTATTAATGTGTACTAGCTCACACCTTCTGTTAGGATACATTAACGCTGTATTGACAGAGATTTCTTTATAGTCACATTTTTGGGTCCTTTTTAAATTCTAATTTTAAAATTTTCTAGGTAGCATAAGCAGCCAAGCCCGTACATCACCTCGTGAACAGAAATTATATGAAAAATTGAAAGCATTGAATCATTATCACCGCAGAAATGGAGTTGAAGCAGTTTTGCATAAAAAAGCTTTGGAAAGGAGAGCATCTGTAAGTTTTTATTGTTGTATAGCTATAGTAGACATAAAAACATATGGTACCTTCCACTTCTTCTTCTTATGTGGGTTCTTATTATGTCACACCAGGTCACTGATGGTATGAATGTGAGGCCGGCACCTTTCCCTAAATGTGTATATACAGAAGGTGGTGTAAAGTGTGGAGCAAGAAGTCTTCCAGTTTCTAAATACTGTCCGAAACACATACTTCAAGATTCACACCAAGTATTATTTCGGCCATGTGGATGCAAGATGGGATCAGACAGTGAATGTAGGGAACCTCTTCCAGACATTATGGAAGATGCGTACTGTGTTTATCATACTGTTCTTCCCTCCATGCCCAAGACCAATGTAAGTATAAATAGCTGTAAGGGATGGTAATGAAAATATTTCAAGTTTAGAAACTATGACCATAAAGAAAACAATTTCTGTGCAACGGCATTTCTTGGGTCCTGTTTCGGAGCTCGCATAATAGGGAAGGGTGCCAACAGTAGATCTGATCTTTCCCTTCAGTGCATGACGCTCAGTGCAGTTGAGTTCTCAGATTCACTTAAGAGATAGTATGAGTTATGTAAGTATTTTCTGTCAGGTTGAAAAGACTGAACCAGTACCTCAAACAGAAGATGAAGCACAAAACAATCACGAGGAGCAACAGATTCAGCAACTCTCCTTACAACTTCAAGAGCAGCTTGAACAACAGACTGCCCATGGCCTCTCGTTACCAGATGCAGTGGATATGGTGCTGGATGGGAAGGAAGACCATAGTTTCCTGAATTCTTTTTGAATTTATTGGTTAAATGTTAATATGTCATTCATCCTGTATGAAACAATTGTTAAAATAAATCAGAATTCTTACTGTTTCCTCTGTGTGTTCCTAATGCTGCTCCCTCTCCCATCATTAACTGAGGTTTGTGTTTAGAAAATAATTTCTTAAAGTCAGTAAGGATCAACAAATTTGTTGATAGAAGGAGGTCAGTGAGTGCGGTGGGTCATCTGTTATTTTTATGAAACCTACATGTTGTCTTTATCAGCAGAGAAATAACCCGGTGAGGAATGTCATTCCCCGTGCGCGAGCGCCCACGGCAAAAACTTCTTAAGTATTGAGTAGCGGATACATTCGAAGCCATTCCTCATTATTTTATTTTTTCGGTACAGTAGGTCTGCTTAACTCTCTTGGCTGAGCTAGCAGATTTTCAAACTCAAACGGCGAAGCCGTACCACAATGTAGCGCCAGGACTTGAGCACGACGAGAAGGTGAGGTTCCGGGGTAGGGGGGGAGGGGGGACCCACCTAAACTTCTCATACATACTGTGTCTCAAAAGCACAAAAGTAACTTTTCATACGTCATTCGAAGGTTGTTGGTAAGGTGAGGAGGTGAGGGGTGTGGTGGTGGTGTGGAGTGAGGCTGAGGCTGGGGAATTTCGCTCGACGGTGTTTGTGTTTAGACTTGAGTTTGTTATTGAATCATCAAGGCATTGAGGCTGATAGTCGCAGAGTGTGATTGCTATCGCCCTTTTAGAGCCTGTTATCATTCTATTTGTGACTAATTCAACTTCACGACTTGAGGTAAATTGAAGCAGGAATACATTGTACTTACGTCTATTCTTGATGAAAGTGTTCTCTCTTCTGTATTCAGTCATGAAACAACGCGAATATTGTGTATCAGATTGCGTAATACTGTACACTGACAAGTTGAGTATAGTCTGAGGAACCATTAGCCTTTATTTTCGAATTGTAACTAACTCGTATGACCGTTTGGACCAGGTTATGGTTTCGCGTGAGGTATTGCGCAATCTAGTTCATTACCGTGTCATCGGTTTGAACATGGAGGCATTGAAGCATCAAAAAGAAACTTCAGATGTGAGACGAATGTGTGATGGTTGTGAATTCTCGTTGAAATCTCGATTCATGTGTTTTCTCCTCCGTAATGAATTTTTTTCCCCTCTTTTCTTTTAATGTGGGATGGTGTGTTTTTAATTGAGCCTTTATCATTACATATTCGTTTTGGATCCATTTTAGAGATGCCTCAAATTACTCTATTTGTTGGTTGACAATCATCAAATTTTCTTGTTCCAGGATGGCACCTCGAAATAAAGAAAACAAGGATTCTAAAAATCGCCGAGGTGGTAACAGCTCCCGAGAAGACTCGGACAGGGAATATGAAAAAGATGGAGATGACTACAGGAAAAGACGAGACAGAAATAATCAGGTATTTTAATTTATTAAAATGTTTTAAATGGAATTTTTTTCTTGGAAACCTGTTTGTTCTGATTCACTTTTTTTTATTTTTGGGGCAAAAAGGCTGTCAGGAGGAGTCGAGTTAAAAGTAGAATGCGCACTCAGCAAACTCTTGAGCGTGTGAATCAGCTGAAGACTGAAAATGAGCTCCTGGAGGAAAAAATTCGGCTGCTCACAAAAGAACTTGGGTTTTTGAAAGACCTTTTTCTTGCTCACGCAGGTATGTTATTTATTTAAGATTAATTTTCTTTGTACTCCTAATTTAACTTTTACTGATGAAAGTTATAAATCTCTCTCAGGGAATGCCCATGGATTAGATCTTAAGGACATTGACCTTGAGCAGCTATTGCGGGATGAACCCAAGGAAACTCCATCTACCACAAGCTCTTCTAGAACCAGCTCATCGGTGACATCCACTTCAAGATCACGTTCAAAGTAACATAATATAACTCAGTATTAGGAAATATTTCTAAATGCAGTATGAGCATTATGGTCTCAACTGATTCCTTACTTCCCTCATAAGCAAGAAAGTATATGTTTGAAACTGAATGCAAGTCTGTGTGATTGAAGTGGTAGGAATGCTCTAATTTATTTCCGTTGCCTCAACTCTCTATAATGAATTTGTAGTGTGTTGTTCTTGGAAGTGAACTTCATTTCTATTATTTCTGTCATAAATTTTGATTGCTCTGTCATGTTGTTGTTATCAAAAGTGTTTCTATTTAGTGATCAATTAGTGTTGGTCATACATCTATTTTTTGTCATTAATTTTTTTTTTTAAATGTTCTTTGGAATATTACTATGGCTTTTCAAATGGAAGGAATCCTACTTGTCATCTCTCTTTTTTGTGTTTTCTTTGTTTTGTATCATTACATATGTTGTTTTGTTGCAAGGGTTTCTTCATTTAACAATTCCAGTTGTCAATATGAGAGTGGATAACTATTATAAAGCCACTGTAACCTTACCTTGTATCAGTTATGAGTAATGGGCATCTCAAAAAAAAAAATATTGCTCAAGCTTGCCTTGTTCTTGGGCTCATTCATTGGTTCTAATGTTACAATTTAAGAATGACCAACTATGGCTGCTTCTACTCAGGTCAGTTGGGATTAAAGTAAGCATCAGTATTTTCAAAATTTGTTTTTGATTGGAATTGAAGTACATTGATTTGAAAAGGACAAGCATTTTCAATTGTGTGCTCTACATGCCATGCAAGGTGGATACAAGGCTATAGCTGTCTTGATTTATCACACAATGTATTAAGTGGCAGCTACAAAGCCTGTTCTCAAATGTCTTGTTCATGCATCACACCATTTAAATTATGTCTTTATTGTTCCAAACACATGAGCAGTCATGATGGTATAGTCCAGTAAATACTATTATTTGTACCATGTTGAATTGTGTTGGTCTGGCTTCTGAATTTTGAAGTAGCTGTATAAATGTTGTTACTATTACTGTTTGATTATTATCTTTTTTTAGTATTGTTTCTCATGGACGAAAATGTCAAAACTCGTTTGTGTATTTGTACTATTTATTATTGAATTAGATGCTCTCTGAATAACTTGAAGTCTTCCATTCACAACTTCCATTTATTTTCCAATTCACTTAAACAACAATCACATACTGTTTAAAATGCGCAAAGATAGAAAAGTAAAATTGCATTCATAAACGAGACTGCATACCTCCAGCGGCAACGATAATTTCTCCAGTAATGAATGAAGCATCCTCTGAACATAAAAATGCCACCACACCTCCCATCTCATCAGGAAGACCGAACCTGAAATACCAAATATTGTTATGATCACAAGAACTCCTTTACAGCCTTGGTGTAATTAACAGTGGGTTTGGTTCATTGAGTCACCTTTGCATAGGAATAGACTGAAGTGCAACGTCACGAGACACATCAGGCTCAGTAATCTAACAGGACAAAAATCTCAAATGAGAATAGTAAAACATAACTGCTTCTATGATTCACAGCCTACTAAAAATAAAATCAAAAGCATTGAAATTATTGCTGCCTAATCAAAAAATCAATAAACACCAAACATTGAAAAACTTCAACAATCACGTCTTTTTAGATAGCACAAAAAATAAGCATGTATAACTTACAGCTTGAGCAAATCGTGTTTTCACGATTCCAGGAGCTAGGCAGTTGACACGAATGTTCTCTGTCGCTAAAGACTGAGCAGCAGCCTTTGTGAGCCCAAGCAATGCTGTTTTACTGACGGAATAGGCACCAAGTATCTTAAAAAAAAAAAAAATCCCTGCAAATGACTGAACAGAAAACAGGAGATAAGATAAATTAGAAAATGAAAACAGAACCTACAGGAAATGGTTGCAACCCAGCAATTGAAGCAACATAAACAATTGAACCACCGCCTCGCTTTCTGAGTAAAGGTAAAGCTTCCTTGGAGAGAAGGAACGCCGATTTGACATTGACGTCAAATATTTTATCCCATGCATCTTCATCACACTGCAAATTATAAGAAAAAGAAACTGAAATACATGCTAAAAATTGAAAGCATTTACCCAACACATGTATGAGAGAGAAACGCTGCAATGAGAAAGTAGTGGCATCATACCTACATCAAGAACAGATCCGACAGCAGGATTGGCAGCAGCATTTGAAACTAAAATATCAAGTCCACCAAACCGGTTTTGGGCCTGAAAGTATACAAGGGACAGGAATTAGGATGCTTCCCTTACTGACAGTACTAGCGAGTTGGACATAAATCCCTAGCATCAAGTCCAATTCAAAGCTGGTTTGCCCCAAAACACTGAACAGAATGAAATATTGTGATCTTATTTATAATTTTCTAGATTAAATCTTGCCAAAATCAAATGCAATAATAAATCAGGTAGAAACTTCGGCACATATTTGCAGTACATTTAAGTGGAAAAACTTAAAGTGGGATGAGATTATGTCTCCCATCAGAAGATACTAATGATGTGATTGAATGCATGAACTCAGTAGGGAATTCCCAAATGAGAGCAAATTAAGATTGCAAAGTTTATGTGCAAAAATAAACATGGACAGCCAGGTCTCTAAATAATTCACAATTGTAGTAGTTTCAAATAATGACAACAACTTTCAAAACTAAAAAAAAATGGAGAAAATAACAATTTATAACTGCATCAAGAACAGTACCTCTTCGAATAATTTGGTTCTATCTTCTTTTTTGGAAACATGACATACTATGCCAGCAACTGCTCTCAGTCCTTCGGTTTCAAGTTTTCTTACTGCATCTTCAACATTCTTCTGTTTCCTGCTTGACACAACAACACTTGCACCTTCTTTGAGAAGACGACGAGCAATGGCAAAACCAATACTGAAAGAGAGAGAGAGAGAGAGCACATCATTATTTTTCAACAGAGTGACTGCAGAAACATGTAGTCACAACCAGCACCAGGACCGTTCATGAGAACTTCATTCAAAGAGGTTATGTTGACATTACACAGCATTACTCATTACACATGGAGGAGAAGTTTGCATCGAACCAATTACCCACCCATCAGTAGACGCTGTGACAATAGCGACCTTCCCTGCGAGCCTCGGCTTCATTAAGTCTGCTTCCGTTGAATATTTGCTTAGGCCACCTGTTGTCATTTTTGGTACAACATTTCTGCTGATCATTGCCAATAGTTGAGGTCTGCTGACACGCGTCAAACTCATGGCGATGGCAGTGACGGCAACAAGTTTTCAGTGATTACTGCGGACGGCGAAACGCTTGCTTGGAGGACCGTTTCGGGCGGGACGAATCAAAAGAGGGTGGGGTGATGATGTACGAGGGGATGTCCACATTGGGGGGGGGGGGGGGGGGGGGGGGGGG
>CABIKL010001014.1:0-17436 GCA_902196195.1 Aptinothrips rufus | reverse complement strand
GAGGGGGGAATAAATTTCCTAAATTGTGTCCAACCACGATCAGGAAGCATTTTTTTTTCCAAATGTTATAAAATTGGGGTAAAATTTTCAGGTAGTGAAGACAAACCTAAAATTTACTTGAATTTATCTTACATTTACCTAAAAGCAAATACTAGGTCTGCCATGAAATTCTAGGCTTTTTACCCTTCAGCTCTTTTGAATTGGTTTTTTCATCTATTTATTTTCTGTTTTTATGTTTTTCAGAAACCAATGTTTCTGACTGATGTGGTTTGTCAACCTCAAGCTTTGCTACTAGATCCCTCAGCTGAGGTATACCACATGATGTTCAACCAAATAATGGATTTATGGACAGATGCCTTAGTCTGTATCCCAACATTTTTGCCGGATCCTTTCTTCATGCCCTTTGCAGAGTAGGTTGATTTGATATCCATCCTATGTTGTACATTTGATCTTGTTCAATTTATTATGCCATGCTTTTTTTCAAACTCAGGCCAGAAATCAATGGAAAAATGGAGGCTAGAGAATGTGGTAATGGTTGTGACTTACAATTGTGCCTTGGTATGGATGAGACAATTATCAAAAGTAGACAAGATTGCCTTAATCTTCTAAAAAATGCGTTTGAAGCTGCTGGAATGTACATTCAGCGCTTTCAGTTTATCAGGAGCTTTTACAATGCAAATCTAACAATATCCCCAAAAGATCTTGCAGAAAATCAATGTATGTATTCTATCATGAAGCAATCCCTTCTAGCTTTGTTGACTTTGCCCTACTATACTTACAGAATTTTTTCTTCTTCCTTATTTTTCTTTGTTTATGAAACTACTTTAGTGTTAGAAGTATTTAGAATGCACCTTTTAGAATTCTCAAAACAAGAAGAAAATTTGGCAAAGACTGTTGACAGCCAATCTCTGGGGATTTTATTGGTGAAATTGCAAGGCCTGAAAGATGAAGTTTTACCATCCAGTAGACTTCTCAAAGAGATTATTGAAGAGGTCATGCCACGGTATGAATGGTGTAACATTTTGTTGTGAAAATTATCAAATTACCTGAATGTTGCTTATGGGTTGACCATGAATTTCATAGAATTGGCCGAGAAAAAGTTCTTTCACTCTTGAAGGAGGTTGAAGAAAAACAGATTTATGTTGATCGAGATCCAGTATTAGCGAAAGAATTTGTTGACTACTTGGAGTTTTTGGAGAGTGTTACAGAGAGAGTGAGTTATTCATTGTAAAAATCTTAAGTCAAAACAATTTTTTTCCATGAGCTTTTTTCATTGGTGGCCTCTGCCAGTGTCTTTGGTTTTCTTTTACTATTACTCACTCCGTGGTACATTGTTTACCTCTCTCTTTCTCTCATCTAAGGTTGAGGAAATGGAAGCAGCTCTAGACTTCTGTAAGGAATTGTACGACCTTTGTGATGAATATAGTATATTGGTGCCAGATCAAGACAGTGAAGAGTATTATGTGAGTAATGCATTATGCTTCAGTATTTGTCTTCTCGCAGATACTCTTCCTTTACTGCAATCAGATAAAGGCCGTGAGCGTTCAAAGGAACCTAAATAAGTAGGTTCCCTTCTACTTATGATTTTTGACAGAGGCAAAAGTGTAAACTCTTTTCTGTTCAATACAGAGGTTTGCTGAAGAACTTGGTGCTTTACATAGAAGTATTGAAAAGAAAATATCAGATAAAGTCAATCTAGTTGGAAAGTTTGTCACTCAGTGTCAAGTGGACATAAACACATTGTTGGATGACATAATGAGGACCCAAAAAACTATCATGGTAAGAAGTTTTTCTAGTCACTATTGGCTTTTTAACTGCAGATTTTGTAAACATCTTATATTTCTTATTTTTTAAGGATAGCAAATTTATTGATTCAAATGCAAATCCTGAAGATATTCGACTTGCTCTGGAGGAGGTCGCTGAGCGAGTTACAGAGTATCAGGACAGAGCAGCTGAGATTAAAGGGTACCAGAAGTCATTTAGGGTAAGTGATGGAAAGACTGTAGTTTAATTTTGACAGCATCAATACATCATTCTGTAAGCTGAGAATAACCTTTCTTTTAGGTTGAAGTTACTCGGTTTGAAATGTTGGATGAACTTGCAAATGAATTACGCATTCGGCAATTACTTTGGGAAAGTTTGAAGCAATGGGATCACTCAACAACATTGTGGATGTCATCCGACTTCACATCTTTGGACCCTGAAGAGATTATGCAATTCACAAATAAGAATTTAAAAAATGTTCAGCAAATGGAGAAGCTGCTTCCAGAAAACCTAATTGTTCCACAGTTCAAAGAGAAAGTGCACAGTATGAAAGAAAAGGTAATAAACTTGTTAAAGCTTCAACATGCTTGGTAATGTAAATTTTGCCTCTTGTCATGTTTCTTATTGTACATTTATTGCTTTTTGATCCTGCTTTGTAGTTACCAACAATTACTTGCCTGCGAAATCCGAACCTGAAAGCACGTCACTGGACAACCATGGAGCAGTTGATGAACATAAAAGTTTCCCCTGATGAACCTCTAACACTTCAAAAGCTCTTAAACAAAGGATTGATGAATTTCACAGATCAGCTCAATGATATTGCAGCTCAAGCCAGCTCAGAAGCTGCTCTCGAAGGCTTACTCCGTAAAGTTGAGGATGCGTGGCAGGAAGCTGAATTAGTTGTTTTGAACCATCGTGATCAAAAGGATGTTTTTGTGTTGGGCGGTCTGGAGGAGATCTTTACATTATTAGAAGAGAGTATGATCAATATTAATACAATTCTAAGCTCTCGTAATGTCGGTCCTATCAAGAGCCGAGTTGAAGACTGGCTTAGTCAATTGCAACTCTTTTCAAAAACGTTAGATGAATGGTGTCAATGCCAACAAAGTTGGCTCTACTTGGAGAGCATATTTTCGGCCCCTGACATTCAGAGACAATTACCAGCTGAAGCAAAGATTTTTCTGTCAGTGGATAAATCATGGAAAGACATCATGCGCAGAACTGCCAAAACACCTTTGGCTATGCCAGCATGTACATATCCTGGTCTCTTTGAAACATTTGTGAACAATAATGCACTTCTTGATCAAGTAATGAAGTGTCTTGAGGCGTACTTAGAATCAAAACGAGTTGTTTTCCCTCGTTTTTATTTCCTCTCCAATGATGAACTTATTGAAATTTTGGCTCAGGTACTTATTCTTTTCTGTGTCATTCAGAAAATGTATGTGATAGAATGATGTGAAATGAAGCTTCCTTTTTCAGACAAGAAATCCTCATGCAGTTCAGCCCCACTTAAGGAAATGCTTTGATGCTATTGCCAAATTAGAGTTTGGCAAAGGGGCTGCATCTGGGATTTTAGAGGGAGAAGAAAGTGAAAAATTGTCCTCAGATATAGTTGCTATGATATCTCCTGAAGGAGAAAGAATTCCTCTTACAAAGGTACTTATCTCATCCTTAATCTTAAAATCTGAGCTGCACAAAACTATTTAAACAATTTTTTCTGTGATCCAAATTTATCTTGATCCTTGTTCTCATTTATTCTCAACAAAGACAGTTCAGAGACAGTGCACACTTTTCTCTAGCAATTTTTAACCTACAATTTAATTTTTAATCTATTTTAGGGCCTTAAAGCCAGAGGAAATGTTGAAGATTGGTTAACAAAAGTTGAAGAATCCATGTTTACATCCCTGAGGCGGATCATGAAATCTGCTTTAGTGACTTACTCTAATTCCACCATGGACGCTTGGGTTCTGAGCCAACCATCTCAGGTAATTCTTGTAAGTTACTGATGATAGCTCTTTGTTCGTGCATTGAGAATCTACAAAAATGTTTCTGCATGTACGTAGGTTGTGCTCACCGTCTCCCAAATAATGTGGGCTCAAACTGTTGAAATAATCCTTAGAAACAAAGGTGCAGCCATCAAAGAAATGCAGACCTTTGAAAAAAAGAATTTCTCGGTAAGCGGCACAGCAATTAAAAGCTTTTACTGTAATCTAGCTTAATGCCTGCTGATTGGATTTTATCTTTTTCTCTGGTCCAGGATTTAAATATTCTGGCTGGAATGGTCAGAAAGGAGCTCACAAAACTCAATCGTGCTGTTTTATGTGCACTCATTACAATCAATGTTCATTTAAGAGACAATATTTCTTCTCTAGTAAAAAGTCAAGTAACTGTGAGGTCAGTTTAAGTTCATTGAATTTACTTTCTTTGTCACTTAAATCTGATTATGTTATTACAAATATCAAACTTGTTCTCGTATTGAAAATGGTAGTAACTTCTTATCAGTTGAAGTCGAAGTGCTTTTTTCAAGGTCCAACTTTGAGTGGCAGAAACAACTCCGCTATTATTGGGAGGAAGATATTGACAATTGTGTTGCAAGAATGTCAACATCTCATCACATTTATGGATATGAGTATCTTGGAGCCTCGCCTCGTCTTGTAATCACTCCTCTGACTGACCGCTGCTACCTTTGCCTCATGGGAGCCCTGCAATTGGATTTAGGCTAGTTAAATTATTTTTAATGAATAAAAAATATGTCGAGGGTTAATTATTTCATTTGTGAAAAGCAACTCAAAATATATTTTATGTTGTAATGTATTTTTTTTCTATTGTAGGTGGAGCACCAGCTGGTCCTGCTGGCACAGGCAAGACAGAAACAACCAAAGATTTGGCTAAATCATTGGCCATTCAGTGTGTTGTTTTTAACTGCTCAGAGGGGCTTGATTACAAAGTAAATGTTACCCTTTACTCAATCAAGTATATTTTTCGGCATTTATTCCTTTCTTTATTGCTGCCAATTGAAAGTTCTGTGTTTTCAGATGATGGGAAGATTTTTTTCTGGTCTTGCTCAGTCAGGAGCCTGGTGTTGCTTTGATGAATTTAACCGAATTGATATTGAGGTTCTATCGGTCATTGCTCAACAAATTATCACTATCCGTAATGCAAAAGCAGCAAAACTTTCTCGGTATGGCTTCATAGACTCTCATGAAATGGATTCTAATCAGGGTAGTCAATGTTTAAGATTGTTATGTCTTTGATTATTATTTGGTCACTGTGTGATATGCGTTTGCATTTCTTCCCTTTTAGTTTCATGTTCGAAGGACGAGAGATCAAATTAGTTCATCAATGTGCAACATTCATCACCATGAATCCAGGATATGCCGGTCGCACCGAGTTGCCTGATAATCTGAAAGCACTTTTCAGGCCTATCTCAATGATGGTTCCAGACTATGGTAAAGACATCTTTATTTTCTTTGTATGTTGTGTATTTTACCAAAGTTTTAACAGTGTAACAATATTATAAACGGACATGATTCAGGTTTAATTGCTGAGGTTATTCTCTACTCGGAGGGTTTTGAATCTTCAAAAGTATTAGCCAAGAAAATGGTGCAGATGTACAAGCTATGCAGTGAACAATTGTCACAACAGGATCATTATGACTTTGGCATGAGGTATCAAATATTTACCGGTCATCTCACTCAATATTAGATTTTGCTTTAGGCTAGCTGAAAACTATTAGTTTGGGTGTGTAAAGAAATTTATTTTGAATACACATTTTCCAGGGCCGTAAAAAGTGTTCTGATTATGGCAGGCTCTTTGAAGAGGGCACATCCAGATATAAACGAAAACATCGTTCTCATTAGAGCTTTGCGAGATTCAAACTCGCCTAAATTTTTAGCAGATGATGCTCTTCTCTTCCAGGTTTGTTTGAGTGTGTGCAAATTTATGCTCGTAAATGGGGTAAAAAGAACTCAAAGATTATGGCTTCTTGTTATCTTTCATGTCTAGGGTATACTGGAAGATCTCTTCCCTGGAGTTGTTATTCCAGAACAAGACTATGGACATTTACAAGATGCTATAATGTCTGTTATGCTTCATTCTAATTTGCAACCAGTACAATCCATGGTTTTAAAAGTGATACAGTTACATGAAACATGCATTGTTCGCCATGGAGTTATGCTTGTAGGACCATCAGGAGGAGGAAAAACGACAGTGCTGAAGGTATTAATTTTTGTTTCGTAACTGATATGCATGCCTCTCATTTAGTTCCATTAGCATGTTGTGAAACGACTGTTTGTACTTTTTTATTGTTTTGTAGAGTCTTGGAGATGCTCTTGGGGAACTGAATAAACGTGGTATTAAAGATCCACAGTTTTTTCCTGTCCACTATTATATCATTAACCCTAAATCAATCACTATGGGTGAGCTGTATGGGGAGGTGAATCCACTTACAATGGAATGGAGGGATGGTGTTTTAGGAATCAGTGTAAGAACCGCAGTACAAGTAAGTTGAAACTTTTTTCACAGCAGTCATTAAAACCAAATTTGAAAACTTTCTACTCAGTACAAGGTCAATTCTTCTGTTTTCCTCTAGAGCTCAAGTGAGGACCATCAATGGGTTGTATGCGACGGCCCTGTAGATGCATTGTGGATAGAGAATATGAATACTGTTCTCGATGATAATAAGATGCTTTGTTTAGCTAATTCAGAACGAATAAAACTAACTCCGAGTGTTACTATGTTGTTTGAAGTCCAAGATTTAGCTCAAGCCTCTCCAGCGACAGTGAGCAGATGTGGTAAGTACTGTATTTTAAATGTAAATTTCTTTCTTGCATCCAGCTTACATAAAAACTGATCCTTTTGTTTTTCAGGTATGGTGTATGTCGATCCTAATGAGTTAAAATGGCTGCCATATGTTCAGTCATGGTTGAATAGATTAAAAAGTATCCAAGATGACATGAAAGTTTTTATCATGGAACTGTTTCATCGAAGTATTGATAAGATTTTTAATTATGTAGCAAAGCACTGTGGTCAAGGTATAAAGCAGGTGAGGAAGACCCAATGTAAAATTTAATGTTGTGTTGTATAAAAATGTGGTATGCAAAAGTTAAATTTTATGTTTGCTGATTCTCTTTTATCTCAGGTTGACATGGGAAAAATTCAGGCTCTTTGTGCATTGTATGAGGCTTTGATGCTGGAGCCAGGTGCAGTTGACATGATGTCATCTGATAAGTTGCGTCTGAAAAACTTTCTTTGCCAAACATTTGTATTTTCAACATTGTGGAGCTTGGGTGGCAATGTGTTAGAGAGTGACAGAGATGGTGTTGATATTTGCATACGAGAAATATTTGATGATCATCCTGATGCAAGGTTGGAGTTTTAAGTCTTCCACATAATTAAAATTTTAATCTAGTGTAGTGATATCATTCATAAAAGTTAGCTTGATAAACTATCGAGTTCCTTTTTAATATTCTTTTGTACGTTTTAAAAAGATTACCAGCAGCTGGCGATCTCTGGAGTTTATATATTAACATTTCTGCACGTCGCATGGAACCTTGGACAAAAGTTCTTCCTTCATTTTATTATGATCCGCAAGTACCCTTTTTCGATCTTCTTGTGCCAACTCAAGACACAGTCTGTTTCTCGTATTTAATGGAAAAGATGATGGCTGTAAATAAGCCAGTCCTGTACATTGGATCAACAGGTGCCTATTGTTTATGCTTTTTTTTTTTTTCAATAATCTAGCTTTACACTCACAAACTAACTTTGTCTTTCTGTTCTAGGCGTTGGAAAGTCTGTTATAGCTAAGTCTGTCCTCAACAGTTTGTCTGCAAGTGACCTTTATGTCCCTGTCACTCTTAATTTTTCGGCACAGACAAATAGCAGTCGCACTCAGGAAATTCTTGAAATGCGACTTGAAAAAAGAAAGAAAAATTTGCTTGGAGCTCCTTTAGGGAAGAAAGTTGTTGTTTTCATTGATGATGTTAACATGCCCAAACTTGAAGTGTTTGGAGCTCAACCACCTATTGAGTTACTACGGTATAAACAATCTGAAGTTTGTTTTATTTACTCCAATGATGTGTTCTTAGATGTGAGTGTGTTGATCCATAAATCCTGATTTTCAGACAATATTTGGACTTCCATGGCCTTTATGATCGTGAAAAATTGTTTTGGAAAGAGATTAGAGATGTTATCATTACTGCTGCTTGTGCTCCTCCAGGAGGGGGACGCAATCATATGACTCCTCGATTTGTGCGCCATTTCAGCATGTTGCTGATTCCGAAGGCAAGTGAGACGTCTCTCAAAGTAATATTCAAGGTAAGTGTGGGTATAAAGAAAATCTAACATAAACAATATTAATTGAATCAACATCTACATCTTCATGACATTATTTCTATTTTCAGTCCATACTTCGAGGTTTTCTGGCTGACTTTGCCAGACCTGTGCAAGATTTGGCAGATTCAGTTGTAAGTGCTGCCATTGATGTGTATCAACGTGTCATAGAGGACCTGCTTCCAAGCCCTCAAAAGGCACATTATGTATTCAACCTAAGGGATCTTTCAAAGTGCATACAGGGTGTATTACAAGCAGATAGTGGCTCCTTGAGAGAAGGCAGTGACCTCTTACGTCTGTTTTCTCATGAGTGTCTGAGAGTATTTCATGACCGTCTTGTGAATTTTGTTGATAAAAATTACTTTTATAAGCTGCTGGCAGAAGTGAATACAAGATCTTTTGGCAATCCAATTTTAGAAGTGCCTGAAGATGTCATTTTAAAACCACCAGTCATGATCTTTGGAGATTTTATGAACCCCTCTAGTCCACAAGAAGAACGTATTTATGAGGAAATTAAGGACACGAAGAAACTTGTGAATGTCCTACAAGACTATTTAGATGAATATAATTTGACTTCAGCGCAGGAAATGAAATTAATTCTGTTCATGGATGCCATTGAACATGTAGCAAGGATAGCTCGCATTTTACGTGCCGAAAGAGGCAATGGTATGCTTGTTGGAGTGGGTGGAATGGGGAAGCGGAGCTTGACAATCCTTGGTGCACACCTCAATGGTTACAAGTAAGAGATAAGTTCTGTTGCTGTGTGATTTGATCTGAATCTTATTTATTTCCACGTCAATCTGATCTGTGCCCTGTAATTTCCATGTATCATTATGCCTGCAGGTGTTTCCAAATAGAGCTGGCTCGAAATTATAATCATGAATCTTTCTTTGAAGATCTTCGTAAATTATATTTCAATGCTGGTGCAAAGAATGAAGCTACAGTATTTCTGTTCAATGATACACAAATTGTAGAAGAAGAGTTTCTGGAAGATATAAACAATATTTTAAATTCAGGTCTGAACATGTCATGGCTCTGACATTATGTGGTTTTTAATACATTTCATATCATGGATAAATCATTTCAGGTGATGTCCCTGGCCTCTTTGAGGGTGAAGAGTATGAGAGAGTAATTCAAGCAGTTCGACCTGCTGCCAAAGAAACGGGCATTTTGGAACACAATCGAGATGCTATTTTCGACTATTTTATAAGCCGTGTGCGATCTAAACTGCACCTGATGTTGTGCATGAGCCCCGTGGGACATAATTTTAGGTATGGACCAGCTCGTATAAGATATTGCTGTATCTGTTTCTCCTTCCAAATATGTTTCTTTTCTGGCTTACACTCATCACATTGCATACATGTCTGAAGTTAGTGAGGCAAAATCTATTTGATTTGTTTGATTCCTATTGCAGGTCAAGGTGTCGAATGTTTCCATCCTTGGTGAATTGTTGTTCTATTAATTGGTTCTCAGAATGGCCTCAAGAAGCCCTTCTCTCAGTGGCAATAAATTCTTTAAGAAATCATGTAGAGGAAGATCACTTAGAAAATTATGCTAATATATGCGTATTGATTCACGAGGTAAGCTTGTTTCAGTAGATTCTTAAAAAATTGAGTTGTATCTTGGTTTTCAACCTGACTTTCAGGTTCAAAATCACATTATTATCCGTCCTGTGAAAAGAAGTACTTAAAAACAATACTCTTGAATTGTACAATAATGAATAATGTCTACATTTTCGAAGAGATATTTTGTGTGTTACAGACTGTAGGAAAAATGTCCGAACGATTTTATTTAGAAATGCATCGGCGTTATTATACAACCCCAAGTAGTTATTTGGAGTTGATAAAGCTTTTCTTGGAACTCGTGAACAAGAAACAGGAACAAACAAATGGTCAGCATGATCGTATAGCGAATGGTCTACAGGTACTTGAGTTTTCATTCAGTGCAATCTTCCAGTACTTTACTATACAATTTTGCAATAAGTAATTATTTATTACAGAAGTTTCTCTTAAACCTCTTTTTTTCCCTCTTTTTTTCTTTAGAAACTGTACGAAACCAATGATTTAGTTGCACAAATGAAAGTTGAACTCTCAGCTTTAGGTCCCGTACTTAAAGAAAAATCAGAGGCAACAAACAAGTTAATGGAAAGACTTGTTAAAGAACAAGCTCAAGCCATGGAAGTACGCCAAGTTGTGGAGGCAGATGAGGCAATCGCAAAGGTAAATTCTTTTGAACTTAACAGAAGTGCTCTGGTAATATTTATTTATGTATCTTGCAATATTTTCTCCAAGGTAAAAGCTGATGAAACGCAAGCTATTGCTGATGATGCTCAAGCTGACCTTGACCAAGCATTACCTGCAATGGAAGCTGCGACAAAAGCTCTTGAGGCTCTTAACAAAAATGACATCAATGAACTCAAAGTGTTCAATAAGCCTCCACCTCTTGTTCGTACTGTGATGGAGGCAGTTTGTTTATTGCTTGGTCAGAAGTGAGTTATGTTTCTCATGCTGTCTGAAACTACTATGATTTATTAAAAGTATCTGCAACAAAATAAATCTGATTGTTTAGGACTGATTGGGCAACAGCAAAAGTAGTTCTAGGTGACGTGAATTTCCTTAAAAAATTACAAGAGTACGACAAAGATCACATTCCAGATATGACTCTGAGAAAACTCAAACCTTATATTGACAATAAGGATTTTGTGCCTGATGTAGTTGCAACTCAATCTAAAGTTTGTAAATCAATATGCCTTTGGGTACGTGCAATAGATACGTATTCTAAGGTGTTCAGGATTGTTGAACCGAAAAAGAAAAGGTTGGTATCAGTTTCCTTTGAAATAGCTTTGGTATAAAAATATGCCCAGATAAATTGGACGGAGTGTTTTGTTTTCCAAGAAATCTTTTTTTCACAATATCTTAAAACAAAAGGATTTTTCGTTGCAAAGATTTGTCCTTGGATCTACTGCTTTCCTTGCTTTCCTTTTTAGATTGGAGCAAGCTGAACGAGAGCTGGCTGCTGTGATGGCTGTCTTGCAGGATAAGCAACAAAAATTAGCGGATGTTGAAGCAACGATAGCCAAGCTAGAAGCAACTTATGATGCAAGTTTAAGTGAAAAAATTGAACTTGAAGATAGCATTGCTCTTACCTCTGCACGTCTAGCACGTTCAGCTAGTTTGACCTCTGCTCTTGGTGATGAACAAGTACGATGGGAAAGCACTGTAAAGGTAAAAGAAATTTCTTCACTTTCTTTCTGTAGTTTGAGGAACATGTGAAATTTGAACATAAGACTCTCCCTGATTTTCCTGTATCTGTAGATGTTAACAGAGGAATTGAAGAACATGACGGGAAACGTCCTTGTAGCCGCTGCATATTTGTCATACCTTGGGGCCTTCACAGACATTTATAGAAAGGAATTGCTGAAGACTTGGTTACAGAGATGTATCGAGCTCAAAATACCAGTTTCACCTTCTTTTAAGTAAGTTACCACTGGTAGCTATTGAGGAGAGCACTTTTCAGTGTGGAATTTCAGAAACTTTTTCGCCCTGCATGCATGCTTTTACAATTTTTATGACTTGCAACAGCAGGACCACATTTACACTTGTAGACCTTCTGTTGTCTCGTATTCTATTTATTTACTTGCGTTTTCTGCATTTACAGTTTAACCAGTGTGCTTGCTGATCCATATGACATAAGATTATGGAACTCTTTTGGTTTGCCTCGTGACAGTGTTTCCACTGAAAATGCCATTTTGGTCACTCAAGCTGGGCGATGGCCCTTGATGATCGATCCACAAGAACAGGTTTGTTATTGATTCAGCAAAGTTACCAACAGAATTAATTTTCAAAAACTCAAACCAGTGAGATAAAAATTATGTTCACATTTTTAAAAATTTGTTCTATTCTATTCAGGCAATTAGATGGATTAGGGCCATGGAGGCCAAACAAAACCTTAGAATAACAAGATTAACTGATAGTAATTTTCTGCAAACGATTGAAGGAGCTCTTCGCCTTGGATTGCCAGTTTTGCTCGAAGAACTTGGAGAAGCATTGGATCCTGCTCTTGCCCCTCTTCTGCTGCGGCAGACTTACAATAAGGTAGGAACTGTGTATTATTTTTTGCTTTATTCAAGATTTCTAAAAACAGTAGAAGTGAAATGTTTATTTTGTTCACAGTCTGGTCGAGTATTAATTCGATTTGCTGATACAGAAATAGACTACGACAAAAATTTCCGTCTTTACATGACGACTAAACTGAGCAATCCTCATTACCTTCCTGAAGTTTGTATCCTGGTAACACTTGTAAATTTCACTGTTACACCATCTGGCTTAGAAGATCAGTTGCTTGCGTAAGTGTCTTATAATCATCAAGTATTTGTTGAAGTGTGTATGGTTGGTAGATATTTCTTAGTATGTTTTATAGCATTGAATTCAAATTTCAGTGATGTTGTGAGATTGGAACGACCAGACTTGGAAACACAGCGTACTGAACTTATTGTACGAATCAATGCTGACAAACAACAGCTGAAAAACATTGAAGACAAAATACTACAATTACTTTTCCATTCAACTGGTAATATTTTGGATGATGAAGAACTCATTGAAACTTTAAATGAAAGCAAGGTATGATGTGCGGAGGCAAAAGATTGATCTGTCACTGTTAAATATTCTAACAAACCATTTTAACGTGTGCATTACTTTGTAACAAATCAATGTTCTTCAGGAAACATCTGCTATAATCAGCACACGACTTGAGGAAGCTGAATCTACAGAGGAAAAGATTTCCATAGCTCGAGAAAAGTACCGATCTGTGGCAGCACGCGGATCCTGCCTGTACTTTGTTGTAGCCCAACTTGGCGAAATTGACCCTATGTATCAATATTCTCTTAAGTACTTCAAAATGGTGAGTTCCTGAAGTTCAAAAATGGCCTGCCTCCATGCCTTTTGAGTAAGTTCTAGGTAAGGTGAATCATATTGATTTTTCAGGTATTCAATTCAGTCATTGAATCAAGCAAGAAATCACCAGACCTCAATCAGCGATTGAAAGTATTACTTTCAGAAACAACATCTGCAGTTTATTTGACAGTATCTCGAGGTCTATTTGAAGGACATAAGCTTGTTTTCAGTTTCTTGCTTTGCACAAGTATTCAGCAGCAAGTAGGTTCTATTTCCGAATTGCAGTGGGATTTCCTACTGAGAGGTTGTGCTGGGAAGAAAGTGGTCTGTACAAATGCCAGAGTTTCCTTTAAAAGAATAAAATTGCAATCTATTTGCAACATTTTCTATTTTATTATAATTTCAGGAGGAAGAACTGGCTAAGCCAGCTGGCGCTTCAATCACAGACAATATGTGGACATCTGTGCAATACTTAGCCAAAACTTTTCCTTCTTTCTCTGATCTGCCATCCTCAATCACGTCTTTGATGTCAATAACTGTTGGAAATCTACATGTTGTATGTCGTCATCTCTGCTTTAAAATAGATTATTGCTTAATTCAGTTTCTTATGCATTTAGAGATTTTTTTTTTAAATTTCTTTTTAAAAACTTTTAAAACTGCTTAAATTTGCAGGATATTAAATTAAGCTCTAATGATCAAACCAGGAAGGATTGGAATGAAATCCTTGATGACTTCAGTAAATTAATGATGATTAAAGCATTGAAGCAAGAGAAGGTAAGTAAAACTCCTGTGGTGTTAACCCAGCTTTCAGGCTGTAGAGAAGTTTACATTGCTTGATTGTTCTTATAAATCTGATGTCCTGTTTTAGTTGGTCTTTGCAATGACTGAATATGTGCGAAAGAAACTTGGGCAAACATTTGTTGAGAGCCCTCAAATTGATTTGAATTCATTGTAAGTAGCTTCTCTTCCTGTCACATTTCTGCCTTTTTCATTCCTTATGCTTCAAATGTTTCATGCATTAATGTGCAGGTATCAAGATACAAACAACATCACTCCCCTAATTTTTGTGCTGAGCTCAGGCTCTGATCCATTTGGATCTTTCCAGCGCTTTGCCTATGAGATGGGTTATAGAGATAAAGTTCAATCCATTTCATTAGGTCAGGGACAAGGCCCTATTGCAGAAAAAATGATCCGCTTTGGATCCTCCAGAGGTGACTGGGTGTTTTTGCAGGTAGGATCTTGGCAGATTAGACTGCGTACAGTTTCGTGTTTTTAATTTCTTTTCTTACTAGTTATTTTCAATATCATAAAATGAATTCCCAGAACTGTCATCTAGCTGCTTCATGGATGCTGTCTCTGGAACGTTTAGTTCAATCACTTTCAGAAGCACCTGAAAAAGTGCATTCTGATTTTCGACTGTTTCTGAGCTCTTCACCAAGCCCTTCATTTCCAGTATCTGTGTTACAAAACTCAATCAAAGTGACAAATGAACCACCCAGAGGCCTGAAAGCTAATGTTAAGAGAGCTTTCATGCAAATCACAGATGATTTCTTTGGAGACAATCGTAAGAATTCAGATCTTAACTTCTAAACTTCCCTGACTCTAATTTACTGATCTATTGTAACTATATAAATTAAAGACCATGTAATAACATAGTGTTCTTGATATCTTTAATTTCTCTCATTGTAGCTCTAGGACCAAATTGGCGTAAGGTTGTCTTCGGAATTTGTTTTTTTCAAGCCATAATTCAGGAAAGGAAAAAGTTTGGTCCATTAGGTTGGAATATTAATTATGATTTTAGTGACAGTGACAGAGAATGTGCCTTACTGAATTTAAAACTATTCTGTAATGAAGGATACATGCCTTGGGATGCTTTAGAGTATATAACAGGTTAGTTAAAAATATTTGAGTAGACATTTAAAAAGTAAAGAAAACTGTTGCTTTTGTTTTTAGTATCAAACACTAATAAACTCTTCTCCTCGACGTAGGAGAAATCACATATGGTGGTCGTGTGACTGACAATTGGGATCAACGGTGTCTCACCACAATTCTTAAGTGCTTCTTTTCTGAAAAGACTCTACAAGCAGGTATTCATAATTGTTATAATTTTTCTTCTTTTTTTAATACATATACTTGCTAATCATGTTAAGTTTTATGTTATAAATATACTCTTTTCTCACAACTTTTATTAGGATACAAGTTTTCACCATCGGGTATTTACTACTGCCCAGAGTCTGAAGATTGCCAAACTTTAAAGCAGTATCGCAACTTCATAAATAAGCTACCCATCATTGATGAACCGGAAATCTTTGGAATGCATGAAAATGCTAACATTTCGTTTGAGGTAAAACCCAGTTTCTACTTTTAATAATCTTTTTTTTTAAAAAAAAAAAAAAAAAAAGCTCAAGCGTCAGTTCAAATGAAAACTAAATCTCAATTATGAGTCAATTTTCAGTTAATAGATATAAAACGATTTGAGAATAATTGCTACAGACGAGAACACATTGTTAGCAATCCTTTACTTTCTGTCAGATTGTTTTTTGTGTCCTTACAGTTGAACGAAACACAGGCCATTATCCACTTAATTTTAGAAATCCAGCCGCAGAAGAGTGGAAGTAGTGAAGCATGGTCTAGTGACGACATTGCTTTGGAAATGTCAAAGAATATTTCGTCGCATCTTATTGAAAAAATAATTACTGATGAAATCCATCCTCATCTGAAAAAGGTTTCTGAATTATGCAATTTTGGGGCAAGGAGCACAGGTGAATTTTCTGTTTTCTTTACTAATATAAATCCATTTATTTTCTTCTCTCGTTAACAGCAAGATGAAGCTGGACGTTTGCCCTCCCTCACTACTGTTCTGCTTCAGGAAGCGGATAGGTTTAATCAACTCTTACTGGCAGTTCATTCATCTTTGTTAAGCCTTAATCGTGCAATTAAAGGGTTTGAAGTGATGTCAGAAAGCTTGGAAGAAGTATATTCTGCTTTTATAAATAATCAAGTAAGTTTATTTTTTCTGTTCAATTTCATGTTTATTAGACATAAATCATTGAGACATGTTCACATTTCAGGTGCCAAAGCTGTGGGCCAAAGCAGCCTATCCATCTTTGAAGCCTTTATCAAGTTGGGTTCATGATCTTGAGCTGCGAATAGATTTTATCAAGGTGAAAATTTGATTACTGGTGACATTATTTGCCAAACTGCTGGTGTCTTAAACATGATTTTTTTCTTTACACTAGATCTGGCTGACATTTGGGCCCCCTCAATCCTTCTGGTTACCGGGCTTTTTTTTCCCACAAGGATTTTTAACTGGAGTTTTACAGACTCATGCTAGAAAATATTCACTGCCTATAGACCAACTGTTATTTGATTTTAAAGTTGAGAGTGTTCTTATAGTACAGGATGAAGTTGAGAGCGAGCACAAAAAAATCCAGAAAGAGGTATTAGTTTCATATTTTGTTTTGACATCACTCCTGGAGAACATCGCCCCTAAAAATAAATTTTTTACATGAATGGTTTATTTTTCCCCAGAGCAATACTATTTACAAAGGACTTCAGCAGCCCAATGATGGAGTGTTTATTCATGGCATCTTCTTAGATGCTGCCCGATGGGACTATGACAAGAAAATGTTGGGGGACCCAATGCCAGGTAATCTTATTGATGTGCTTGTTAACTCTCAGTACTTGAGATCTGCAGTTCTGATACATATGTTGCATTAACAGGATAAAAAATTAATTACTTGTTCAAACTTATTTCTAGGGGATATAAATCCATCTCTACCAGTAATGCTCCTGTCGCCTTGTACATCTGTTTCGGTCAGTCAGAATCAGTATACCGCTCCTCTTTACAAGACAGAAGCTCGAGCGGGCGTCCTCTCCACAACAGGGCATTCCACTAATTTCATCATAGCAGTGTCACTCCCAACAGATTTAAAAGAGGATACGTGGATTATGCGAGGATGCGCTTTGTTGACTCAGCTGTCAAGTTAACTAGCAACTGCTTTCTAATTTTAATTGTATATGTTGTAGAACAATATATTGTATGAACAATCATTGTATTTTTCATTATCTCTAATTCCTAATTATGACTGGCTAGCTCTACCTGTCCAGCGTCTTACATGTTCGACCAGGAATTTACACTGGACTCGACTTCTTCTGGATGAATCGGTTAAAATAGCGTCCGTTCTTATTGGGGGAAAGCGCTTCCTCCTGTACTTCCCCTCTGCTGTCCAAACAGACAGCCCTTGCGCCCGAGCCTTGGAGTTAAAGTAGATATCTCAAAATCAGTCAATAATGACAGTAAAAGATCAAAATATTCTCTGCGATGTGAAGTCGTGACTATTACATTCGCATTGCACCAGTTCTAATCATCCTAAAAATGCCCCAATGATGTGACGTCACTGGTCGACGGATCAAGGTGTCGTGGGGGGGGGGGGGGGGGGGGGGGGGG
>CABIKL010001013.1:0-17437 GCA_902196195.1 Aptinothrips rufus | reverse complement strand
GTAGTTCTAACTCTAAAACGAAAAGACAAAAATCGCGGCCCGACAACTCAGCCTATAATGCAATGCATTCTACTAGTTCGATTCGATCTTATTAATTACATCGACAACATATCGCTACAGTCGACATCGAACCGAAGTGATGCCGAGGAATCATTTCTGACTTTCTCTAAACTATATGCAGAAGGTAAAGTGAGCAAAACCCCTGCCAGTCTCCGGTAGGCAACCGTCGCACTCAGGTGTGTGGCACGCGGCCTACCCCCAGCATGGCAGGGGCTCCAGATCAGAGAAGGCGAACAGAGGCATTGCTTGAAGAACACACGTTTATGGTGAATATATCCGATCATGCGAAGGATCCGCAAAGGACTTCCGCTGCCTCTGAATGTTTATGAGATTTGCTTCCTTCCGGGCCCGGGGGAAAGGGGGAGGGGGGGCACTCTTCGTATCCTCCATTAAGATACCTTGGAGAAGGGACGGCATACAAAGACCAATGATGACTTTCTAAGCACACATGCAAAGAATTTAAGTCCTGGTAAAATTATCGTCAGGAACATTTAATATACATACTCGACCAACTTCGGACATTCTTTTCCGCGTTTTTTTTTTTTTTTTTTTTTTTTTTTTTTTTTTTTTTTTTTTTTTTTTTTTTTTTTTTTTTTTTTTGCGTTTTCTTTACTTTTTCATTCTATTAAGATCCTTATCCCTTCCAGAAGAGGGACCAGGAAGGCGTTGCTGATGAAAAAGAGGCTACGAGATGCAAATCGCCTACTTTTGCAGGCATGTGGGGTTACCGAATCCCCCCCCCCCAACCACCCTTTTTTTTTCCGGATCTGCAAACGCTCCATCCATTACTTCTTTTGGCGGTGAGGGAACGTCACAATGGCGCCTACGAATTGCGAAGACGGATCGTGGCTCCCTGCTGAACACGTGAGAAGAATATTGCATCCCTGTGTTCATAGCAATTCTGGAGGCAGCAAATTTCTAAATGGCAACAGATGAATATTACTCACTATTATTGTGGCGGTTCTGAACGCGCTCAGTGAGAGATGTCATAACGAATTGTCGTAAAAAAAATTAGTCATGACTTCTTAGCCAAATGCCATGAGCTGCCATTATGACACAAACAGAAATATCATAAAAAATTTGAGCCATTCTCACATCCGCTCAGTAGCAAACACCAATTACAGGCCCATCATGAGAGTTCCATGCAAGGGAAATGATGGTGGTTATAATGAACCTAGACAAATTAATTATACAAGGAAATTGTTTTCCTTATTTATTATTTTAACTCATAAAATAAATAAAGGAATAACAGAAACTTCTAATCATGAGAACAACTGCAAGGTAATTGAATGCAATAAAACAAATTTCTAAACTAACAGAGTAATTTTTTCTGCAATCGAGAAAAATATAGATACATATTTGATGTATCCGATGGTCCCAGTTCTCTCTCCACATTAAAGGAGAAATGAATTCATGTGTAATAATATTAATAGTAATAACGAATTTACAACATTCGCAGATAGAAAGGAATTTAAATTGACACACAAAAAATCCCGTGCACAAAGACCAAAAAGATGATTTAATTTTAATCACACTGAACGTTTCATCAGTCTCAACTGTCTTGCCATCCAACAATATTTTTCACACTGAGAAGCAGTTTATTGTAAGCTGTAATCCAGCAGTCTCAAAAATGAACAGCCAGGCAAAAAGAGCAGCGGGATGAACTGCATTGTAACTGAGCTGTGGTGACCACACCAGTAGTCCGAGATATAAATATGCAAAAGTCGGTCCCTGCTCCCTCGGACTGGCTGTCTACATCTTTCTGGCAGAACTAGCACTGTCAAGGTTGACGCTGCTGAAGTCTCTTACGAACAATTCATTTAAGAGCATATATTAACAGTCCGAAACATCTTAAAACAGAAACTTATAATGGTCAACGTACCACAAAAATATTTAGCAATCTTTCTTAAAAGCATGCACCAAAAATGTTTTGTCCGACATGGCGAGGTCATAACGTAACTGTTTTATGCTATGCTGTACAAATTAGAACAAACCAACATGTAATAAATCTCAAACACTTTCATCATTGTTTGTATTGCTACTTTCATCAATACCTTCAACAATGCTGAGTTCTTTGGAATTCTCAGCAGTTAAAAAGGACCTTAGTTTTTTGCGCATGGGAGTTTCAAACTTATCTTCTAAATCTTCAGAGCCTTTGACTCGTTTTAAACGTCCAGGATTATTTGTAGCAGAATTTTCACATTCTTCAGAAATTGTTTCGTTATTCGAGTCTGTACCATGGGATTCTTTACCACCATCTAGCCAATCCCTAGTGGCTTCCTCCTCAGCATAGTCATGTAATTCTATTTCAGCACTCTCTTCCTCTTCTTCTTCCCACTGGTTCCACTCTTCTTCCCCCTCCTCAGCCTCCCACCCTTCACCTTCCCCCTCCGCCCCTCCTTCCTTCCACTCCTCTTTTGGACCCTCTCCCTCAACTTCTTCTTCATCATTTTCAACTTCCAAATCATCATCATCTTCCACTTCTTCCTCCACTTGTTCACCATCTTCATTAGTCACTAGTCGCGTTCGCTTCGTTTTTGTCTTTGATTTCTTAAATTTCCGAAGCTTGCGTTCTAAGGTAGATATAGTTTCTCTTGACTTGCGCAGTTCTTGTTGCAAGTAGTATACAGTGCTTTGCATACCCTCCACATCTTCATCCAGCTCCTGAAGAAACTCATCCAATTCTGGAAAAGAAAAAGAGAGGTAATACATAAAAGACATAATCTAGCAAGACATTCACTTCATTAACTAACATACAAAGAGTAAAAAAAAATAATAATATGCCATTCGTCATAAAAGCAATTTAATCTTCATACTAACCTGACTGAGATTTTTTCACCTCTAGGCTGAAACTTTTCTGTAATGCCAATTCTCCCTCCAGTTTAGCCATTCGGCCGCTAGCAACTGCCTTCCCTAATTCCTCATTTTCTTGATATAATAAGCGACACTTTGCCATCAAACGTTTGCCAGTATTGCTGTCAGGTGTAAATTTCCATGCACTCAACTCATTTTGAGTTTCTTCCAACTGGGCTCGAGCAGTTGTGAGTTCAGACCGTAACTTTTGTAGAAGAAGATTTACAGCTGGATCTAAGAAAGCAGAACGGAGACTACCCGGTGAGGGTGTAATAGATGTCTTCAAGTCAGAAATTTGAGCCATTAATTCTTGAATTTCTTGTTCCTTAGTGGCCAGTCGTCGAAGTACAGCTCTCTCCCTGGCACTAGCCTCTAAGTGCTGCTGCTTTACACGTTCCACATAAGCACGAAGATTGGCTATTTCCACTAAAAAGAAAACATCTGTATTACTGTCTGATTGCAAAGAGAAATTAGGAGGTGAGACTGACAAGATAAAACTACCAACCGTACCTTCTTGATTTGCAGCTTGATTGTCTAACCATTCTGTGTAAACATCGAGGTCTTTCCAGTTCTGTATCAGATCCGGCAACGATATAGACTCAAGCTCAGAAGCAGTGAGTCTGGGTCGGGGAGGCTCTCCAATCTCACTCCGAGCAGATGCAGAAGAGGCTGCGACAGAATGATCTGAGCAAGGAGTAGGCGGTGCTGTTTGAGTCACTGGCGTTGTTGAAGCGGGCAGGGATGGAGTCAGAGATGGTGTTGGAGATGCGCATGGGGAGGCTTCTTCCTCAAGCTGTCCAGCAGCACTCTGGCCACTGTCTTCAGACATCGTAAGACTTGGGAATCAATACTGGAAACTGAAATGAAACAAAATTAATTGAGTTTAGTTGCATTAACAAATTCTGCTGCTTAAATCATACACGTTATCAATTTGTTTTCAAAGAGTAACAGAAAACATATAACTTGGGAGGAGAAGCACCTGTATGTTACCATAACAATATAAACGTCAAGCATAAACAATTCCTAACCTAAAATATAAATAAACAAAACTGGAGGAATTTCGTGACGAACTGTAGTTTCGAGAAAATATCTACGTTTTCCCACAGAAGCTAATGAAAAGAATGAGTTCGAATAAGTTAGAAAATTAGTGTCCTGAATTATTAAAATTATCCTACCGTTCAGAATATCCGAACCCGAACTTTGACAATTTGTGTCTGCTGCGCGAATAACGCCACCTATTGGCAGGACTTTCAAACGTACCTTCAACAGCAGAAGTCCGTCCCATCTCCTCTGTTTTCAACTCTGTTTTCGCCACCAGCGATTTAAGCTCAACTTTTAATCTTGTAGTACTTCTGCGACTTTCATTACCTTTTTCACTTTCGGTTTTCGCAGGTGCGTTAATTTAAATTGTCGTGAGGACGAGCCATCTAAGTTTAATGCACATCATTCTTATCCAAGGCCATGTAGACTTTAGAACCTTTGTCATTTGTGCCGGGTCGTTTTTACATGCATCGATTCGTCTAAATCTGATCTCCATGTTTGCATCCTTTATTTTCTATTTATAGCTCCTCACCCCCTATCCCTTGTCACGAGATGTTTTCGTGTAAACTCGATGCGTAAATTTTGTGTCAGTGAGCTGTTCGAGTGAACTTGACAGGTAGGCAAAAAGCAAATATAACCTTAACTTTTAGTTCGTATTACATAGTGGTAGGTGTGCAACATCCAAGTTTCGTGATGTGCAGTGCATAACTCTCACTGAACGTTACCACATGAAATCATTGTTATTATTTCTTTGGAATATGTGTTGTAATGTGTTTGGAATATGTGGCCAAAATTTATACAAGATGCATGTATTTGTTCGCTTGTGGATAGAATATCTCTTTTTCATTTTTAGAATGGGATTTGGATTAGATTTGTGAAAATCAAACATACCAATCATTAATAAATTGGCTATTGGCTATGTTTTGCAGGCAAGAAAGATTGAATAATAAGAGTCCGATTGACCCTGAGCAACCAATGCATCACAATCCTATTCTCATAATTTCTAGATAAAACCTGATAATATTTATTAAGAAGAGGCTAATGTTTATTTATAATTATTCACTTTCAGTCAAAAGGTTTGAAAAATGGGTTCTGTATGGAAAAGACTTCAAAGAGTAAACAAAAGGGCTGCAAAGTTTCAGTTCACCATATCATATCATCAAGTCTCTTTAGAGACTACTCCACGCTGGTAAATAGGGGTGATACAATGAGGTGCTTTATGCTCTTAAACAACTGTACTTGTATTCAAAAGAAATTCTGTTTCAGGCAACCAAATCGTTTGAGTGTTGTGTTGAGCCGCCGCAGTCGACGTGTTGTATCTGATCATTTGCCATGGGAGCCTACTATGAAGGACCCATTGCTTGGGTATGTAGTGTGGCCAATACCCGACAACAAAGAAGTAGCTATCACTTTGTTCAAGAACCAAAGGACCAATGAATTTGAGGACAAAGAATGGACATTCATATTAGAGGATGTAAGTAGCTTCTGAGGATTTGCTGTTTTGGTCCACTCAGTTTTAGAAACATTGAAACAGCCATTATACATCATATGTGAGAGATATTTTAGACTATTATGAGCTTCTTTAATTTCTTTTCAACTAGTTTAGAAAATTCATACAAATAACTAACTTTCGTGTTTAAGGTTTCAAGTAATGGTAAGCGCCGTCAAGTGGCCAGTGTAAACGTCAACATGAAGAATTATGCTAGTGTTGCATCATCACAACAACAGCTAATGCTCACTCTGCGGCCCACTACTAAGAAAATTGTGACTGCCACACTTGAATGCACATTGTCATGTGTTCTTTTAAGGGAGGGTAAAGCAACGTAAGTTTTTATAACATTTTCGTAAGTTGCTGTGGTGTCCTGTATGGAAGTAGATTTATCTCTTTTCAACGTAAGTTGTGAACTGATTCTTGAAAACCTATATTTTTTAGTGATGAAGATATGCAAAGTATGGCTAGCTTAATGAGTGATGTCGCTGCCATGGGAGACTTTGATGATGATGACGATAGTGTAAATAATGGTATGTACGGTGCAAGCAAGTAATAAGCCAATATATTTTGTGTAAACATCTTATTACTAATTGTTTAAATCTGTTCAAATAGATTCTTCAATGCATCAATCGCTTCATGAAGTTCTCAGTCTGACTGCCCAAATGGATAAATTGACGAAAAGTTTGAGTGGATCAGAATTTGCTGGCACCCCAATAAGTAGTAAGCTAATTTTTAATCTGCTGACTGTATTGAACTTGTCAGAATTCTTCTTCGTATTTGTCTGTCTGTAAATTGTAGTGGATAATTTGGAAACAAAAAATAACTGACCTGTAGACAGTGCTTTTGTACATAGATTGTACTTTCTTTAATTAGTGTTTCTTTTTTACAGTTTCAAGTATGACATCATTTCCAAAAGATGATTTAACACCAATTGCTAGTGATCCGTTCACAGGTGGTAGATTTCTGCCAAATTTTGAGAGTGTCAGCAGCCATGATGGAGGAAAGTGGGATAATGCTGAAACACCAACCGGTCTTAAAGAGTGAGTCCAGTATTTTTACTGATTGGTTTAATTGTTGAGTGTGCTGTGTCTAACAGTGGATTCACATTGCAGAAATATTGGGGAAGGTGAAGAAAATGTTCGCTTAACATTAGAACCTCTTCAAATCGATAAGGACAATGTGAGTATCCTTGGATGTGTTGTGTGCACTACGAAGATTCTGAGTTCTAATTTCTGTTATTCTTATTCTCGAAGGAACCTAGCTTCTTATCAACAAAGAAGCCAGGAAAAGAAACTACCCCTGGTCAGGACCTCCTTGAATGGTGCAAAGAGGTTACGGCTCGCTACCCGGGTGTAAGGGTGACCAATCTAACGACATCATGGCGAAATGGACTCGCATTTTGTGCCATTATTAACCATTTCAGACCTGACTTAATGTGAGTAAAATATATAAATATCTACACATTTTTACAGTATTTTTAGAACGAGTCATTCAAGCTGGGGTTCTGGACTTATTAAAATAAATTTAAAAACAATTTGACTCCTGCTTTGCGAGTTGTTTTAACTTTTTCTTTTTGTTACAGCGAAATGGACAATTTATCTCCACAAAATGTTCGTCACAATTGCAAGATTGCCTTTGATGCTGGAGAGGCTCTTGGTATCCCAAGAGTGATAGATCCTGCTGATATGGATGTTCTCACAGTTCCTGACAAACTAGCAGTCATGACATACCTTTACCAATTACGAGCACATTTTACAGGTTCAAATAAATCCAGTTTACGCTCTGCTTCTGGTGTCTGGGTTCTACTGAAAACTTACACTTTCTTATTTGTTTCGCAATTCAGGACATGAACTCGAGGTCCAGCAAATTGGAAAAACTTCTGATGAGTCAAGTTATATGATAGGACGTTTTAACTCGGACTCAAACACAGATATGACTGTTCAACTCTTCAGTCAAGAGATAATGAATTTGAGAAAGAAAGATTTGTTCCCTCAAAAATCGCCTGAAAGGTAAGATTGAGCATTTTAGGGAGGCACAGATGCAAGGAAAATATTCCTTCTTTAGATGAAATCAATAAGATCTGCTGCATTTGTGGATGTTATAGAATCATATCTACCAACTTTTGTACTGTCCCATACTTTTCTTGTTTCTTCTCAGGTTTACTGATTCTGATGGTACAAATATTGGGGAGAGCGAGGCGGATAACAATCTGCAGGGAAATCAACGTTCCTCTCCATCTCCTCGTCAAGCACACACCCCTTCAAACGCACTCTCAGAAAATTCAGTCCAACAATCCCCTCCTTTTCTTACCAAGGAAACTCGGCAAAATTCTCTTCTGCGCTTGCGACTTCCCCTGGTTAACTTAACATCGAAATCAGACAGTGGTGCTGAGCTGAACTCACCAAATTCAGTACGTGATGTCAAAGATAAAATTCTTGCTAGCTCGAAAAGTATCTTGGGGAAGGTGCTATCGCCATCAAAAGAAAAAACTCCTGCAAGAGAGAAGGTATGATCAGCATGTTCATATTTCTGTCTAAATTAGCCATTAATACCACTTTTTTTATTATGATAAATTTTCAACTATCCTTCAGAGTAAATCACCAACATCACCCGTTGAGCGCCCTGTCTTAATGACTCGACGCCAGCTAACAGATCCTTTTGGATCTGATGAGGAGGAAGATATGTATGTACATTTAAAATATTTGACTTTTTATGTGAAGATATCATTTTGAATATTTGAAACTGATCTTTCATGTTATTTACATCCAGGCAGACAGGTGTCTCTACAAGCAAGACTGATATACACTCTCAGAAGGAAGAGTCTCGAGATCGCTCATCCCGTAATAATAGTGTAAGTGGCCTCATAAGCTTACTGCTGTTCACGATATAAATTTGGTTCCACTTATGTCATCTATAAGCTTTTATTTTTCTTCAGGAAACAGTTGGGTCTGAAACTAATAAGGGTAGCAGAGAAGCATCAGCTAGCCGGTCTAGTGTTTCACCAAGCAGTGATAGAACAGAGTCCCTCAACACTTCTCAAAATGTAGGTTTCCAGGATTTTTTGCATTCATTCAGAGTGTGCCAAACCTTAACCAGTTTTGCGTGAGAGTGTAGCTTACATGACAATGTGACTGAAGCACTAATTTATGATGCATGTTGCATGGTTTGCCAGCCTTTGTTGACCAGACATGAAGAGCTGCGTGAGAGAGCAAGGCAATTGTTGCAACAAGCTCGTCGGGAAGCAATTTCTCAGTTTGGTGAAAGCCCAACGGCACCTACGACGGGCGATGTTACCACTAATCCTGTTCAGGTCAGGAGCTTTTTAGGATTTTAGCCAAGCTTCTTTCTCACTCATATTTCAATGTATTTGATTATGTTTTTTTTTTTTTAGAGTGATTCAGAACGACAGCAGATGCTGAGAGAGCGCGCTCGGCGATTAATTGCAGATGCTCGTCTTGGTATGACACCTTCATCTGACCTCACGCCTCCTGCTGAAAATGCAGCATCCGCAGGTACTTCGTGTATATAAATGTTTGAACTGGTCCATTTGATAAAATGATACATGGAAACAATTCATTCTTTTTTCTTTTGTATGAGTTTTTCAATTACTTGTTGATGTTCTCTCAGGTCTTGAAAGGCAGTTGTCAGAATCAAGTGGGTCGCCTCAACGTCAGCTGAGCGTACAGAGTAACCACAGCTCACCAAGCAAGGTCTGCTAATTTATTATAATCCATCTTGCATATTTGTTTCATTACTTGAGGCGTGAGAAGTTTATTAATATCTATACATTACTTCAATAGCAAATGAGGTCTGGCCAGCAGTCCATAGAGGTCGGTCCTTTGATGACATCCCCTTCACTGCATTCATTTTCTTCACTTATAGACAAGATTTCGCCTGAGCGCTCACCCCAACATAAAGGCGTAAGTTAATATATTAAGCAAGTTGCAAATGAGAAATCATCCTATAATGAATACTTTTGAAGAATAACATAATTCATTTCTTTGTGCCTCTCCGTTATAAGATCGGGAAAGAAGTTGGAAGCTACATTCAGAACGAGCTCGAGGCCCTTGAGAGGGAACAGAAGCAAATTGATAGACAAGCTGCACTTCTTGAGAAGCAGTTGCGTTCTGTGATGGAATCAGGTATGGAGAATACTAATTAAATGTTGTTGAAAATGACAACTCTTCCAAGAAACAAACAGTTTGATGGTGACAATTTTACAGGTGCTGATAAAGAAATAGAAGAGCATTTAATGTCTGAGTGGTTCACTCTTGTCAATAAAAAGAATGCTCTCATTCGAAGACAGATGCAGCTTAACATTCTGTAAGTACTAGTAAACTGTTTCTGATGAGGTGAAATGATCAGCTGGACATTAGCTGTATTTGTTTATGATCGAAATTTCTTTTGTTCATGTTATGTTATTTGCTGCAGAGAAAAGGAAGATGATCTAGAGAGGAGGTGTGAACTTTTAAACAGAGAGCTACGCAGTATAATCACAATGGAAGGTATACCTGATCAAAGTTCACTACTACACTTGAGTTCTGATATTTGCATTGTAGTTGAAATACCTCACAAGTTGGGTCTAAATCTATTACACATTTCTTTTCTTCCCAGACTGGCAAAAAACTGAGGAACAGAAAATCCGGGAAACACTCCTACTTGATGAACTTGTTTCCATAGTGAACAAACGTGATGAACTTGTGCATCATCTGGATTCCCAAGAGCGCGCGTGAGTATAGATGCTTTTCTCACTCTCTTGTAAAATTAATGCTGTCAAAATTTTAGCGCTTTAATTTTGACTTGAACTGTATAGGATCGAAGATGATGATAAAATAGAACGTGATTTAAACCGCGGCTTTGCTCAGAGGAACAAAAACTGTATTGTTCAATAATCTTGCCGGATATATTCAAGGTACGCATTTTCATATTTTGGTAGCATTCTGGAGTCAGACTTTCTTTTTGAATTATGCTACTACTCTCTTCTCCTTTTTTCCAGCTGTGATGGATTGTCAATTTTATTCTAGCAAAGAGTTTTAGACTGCCAAAGAAGAGCTTATTGTATATTTAAACTTTTAAGTTAAGGTCTTTTATTGAAAGTCATGTTCTGTTTATATATAATATTATAGAGTTATCACTTTAATAACAGATAATCAAATCATGCCTCAGAATAGAAGTTGTGATTTCTGTCATAAAGAGTACAGACCATGAATGACTGTTTATTTGAATCTCTTTTAACTGATGATGTGAAATCTTGCTTTGGTTAGAATATTGTGATTGTTTACCAGTAAAATCTTTACAATAATAGTTGAGTAATTTTGTTGCATTTTCACATGTGAAGCACTTAGATTTTCTTCTAAAGGAACCTTTCCCTATGTTTTTGTTTTTGTGTTGTTTGGGTTTTCAGTTTGTCTTAACATTTTGAAATAATAGTCAAAATCATTGGTCTCTTCAAGAACTTGTGACCAATGATTTTGAATGCATTCTATTTGGATATGAAGGATTTGAATCCAAAGAAAAATGTCAAAGGTAACTCAATGATAGCCTTAAGTGATCCACCTCTTTACAAAGAGATGAAAATTTCCTCAACTGATTTTGAGTTACTTTCAGACCAATGTTTTGACTGTGTATTTAAACATCATTAGATACTTTCAATAAATCATAAACGCAATCTGTCATCTTGTCTTTCAGGAGATCTGTTAACTAATAGCTCCTTTGCACAGTTTTTTGGTTCTTGATCAATGTTTGACGTCAATGCACACATCCTTTTCTTGTGATAAATTTATTACTATTGGTAAAATACTCAGGTTAAGTTTTCTAGTCGTAGAGATTTTAAGGAAGTATGTCATTTGTTTGATGTTTGAATTTTATCTTATCTCACAATTGATTTGAGCTCTTTATCAGTTGTAACACATCTTCTGAGCGATTTGTTCTGTACAGATGTTGTTCAATGTTCCACTTGCTTTATGTTATGTCAGTCTTGCCTCTTTTAGGCAGTTTTGTTGCCAAGTTTGTAATAATATAGAAAACTGCTTCTTAAGCAGCCAAGATTCAAGAGTTTGCTTGAAATTCCATCAGTGCTTACCCATCGAGAAACGTTTTTGTAAGCTTTCCTATTTATTTTTTTGTGCCACAGATGACAAGTCTGAGAAATTTTTAGTTTCATAAGACGTAGGGAGCTGTCAGAGCCTTGTGTGATCTTAACTATATCATATGTCTAGCCTGTGGAGTATTGCTCTGTATTTGATAGCAGGTGTTTACATGATGCTTATTCTTGTTAAACGATTCATTCCTTAAGCACAACAATCACATGCTTTTGAAGTGTCTTGTTTTTTTAATATGAAGGTACCATCTGGTTTAATGTCCGGCTTGTTGCAAAATATTAGAATGCACAGAAAGTGTGATTTATGTACTTTTTTAATGCTAATCATGTACATCTGTGACTAAACAATGATTTTTTTTCCTTCTCCTTAATTAAAAGAGGAACAGATTGGGATGTTTTATGTATAGGCTTGTTGTGTAGTTACCATTTTGTTTTGATGTTGTAACTTTCTATTATGCTCTCTTTGACACAACAAATATTGGGTAATTTTTTTTCTTAATTATAAATAACTTAGCCACAAACTTTTTATTTCTAGTGCTTTGATCAAATTTACTGTTATTATTGTTCTCCCATTTTTTGTGGATAGAGGCTTATTAATTTAGTGGATGTGATAACTTTTAATTTTAGTAAAATTAATGGTCTACAAGGAGCAAATGATCACTTTTAAGCTAAAGTGATTAATTTTGTTTTCAACCAACCTAATTTTGATGCTTCATCCCTGTTTTTGTAACACATCGATATCACCTAAGAAAAGAACAACAGTTCAGAAGATGAAGTATGATTTTTCTTTTAACAGAAATAAAATTTATCTGGACAGAAATGTTTTATTTTTTCTCCTATCCATTAAACCCAAATATCTCCTGATACCGCGCTGCCGTGTGTGCATCTAGAGGTCAACTCTACAAATCTTTTTACTTGGAGCATAGCTCATCTTAAAAAATTCGGTTAAAATCTTTCAATTAAACATAATTGAAAGAAAAATTATAAAATGGATTTGTCTTTCAGCATCATATGTCATCTCTCGTTTCCTGCCAAAATGTGATTTGGGGTCAGTAACTGCAGAGGGAGAGCACAAGATACGAGACTGACACGCAGTCCTGATAACTAATCCAGTCTTCATCTCCATAACTGCAGACTTTCAATAAGTTATTTGGAAACTAGTGAATTAAAATTTTATAAAGTCCTCATGATTCACTATTCATTTGGCGGCCTGAAATATTTCCAAAGGGAAACGATACATTCATACCTGTCGACAGCACAACACTTGTAAATCACGACCTCCTTATTGTCTGTATTGATTGCGCGTAGATTTTGTAATGCTGATAAGCGGTCTGTTTGTCTGGCCTCTCGTGGAAAGGTAGGCAAATGGGTGCTTTTCCTTGTATAAAGCTATGGATCCCCTGCGGATCCTGGTGGCTCACTTTCGCTTCCACCTGACGATCTGCCGAGGTGTACTTGTTCGGCGTTGTCTTCGAGGTCCTGCCGTATGTCATACAGTGCATGAAGTGCCTGGTATTCCGACGCCACCGCTGTGCCAGTGCTCGAGCCAGTCGAATCCCACGGAGAATAAGGTGGTCACCGGGAGGTCAACTTGTCAATATAAACCCCTTCAACCCTCCTCTCCTCCCCACCCCCCGCCCCCGCCGCATCGGGGATCATGTTGACGTCAAGTGAACGTCCACCCTTGTTCTGCCTGGGATGCTGCGGACTCCTGCAGTTCTGCCAATTATTCTCTTTGGTTCTGGCAAGTGGCAACCGCACCTTGCCGGGCCCCACAAAGTGTGCCATAAAGGACCCCACCGCCGGTGCTCTTCACAGGACCCTGTGCCCTAAGAGGGATCACGGGAATTGCATCCCAAGTGTTCCCCACGAAATCAAAAAAACGCAAATCCAGATTCTGAGTCAGCAAACCAGTTATCTTTTATTTTCATTTTTTTTTTGGAGGGGGGCGGGAGGGTTGGGGGGCTGGGAGGTAAAGGGGGGGGGGGGGGCTTTGGCTTGTCCCGGATTTTCTGCAAATTTAGCAATATTTCCGTATGCCATCCACTGACAATCTTCGAGAGCCTGCCCGCCCGACAGTTTTTTTCTTTATTTGCGGTTTTATTTGCGGTCAAATATTGCAGAGCGAACTTCTTGTTTGCTACGAATTTTTATTTTATCGATTCCAAACGTATTGATTGTATCCGGTTCCATTGAATATAGATTGGGTCCCCTCAAGGCTACACACAAAAACGGCATTCCCCTTCAGAGGGGACACGACTTCCTCTCTCCAGCAAACCTACGCCTCATGTCTGCGCCCGACGTCAGCACCAACCCTACCGCCACTGAGGAGGCAGCAGGAGAAGGACCAGCTGCTACCATTACCTTGGAGGCGCAACTTGTCTCGACTCTTCTTCGCCTCATCATGCGCCCGCGCCCAGCGGCATAAAGCCAGCTCCCCCCACCCCCCACCCCTCCGCTCGCAGGCTCTTCAAGATCTCATCACCTCCGCCTGGACTTCCCTCTCGCTCACTTTCAGCCGCAGAGGCGGCCGTGTATGTAGAGCACAACGCACAGATCGCTTCGACCTCGAATTGACGTGATTTTTGTCGAAACTACGTCGAATAGACGTCGAATCCACGCGTTAATTTCTCACTGGGATGGGCAACCGAATACGTATGTGGTACAGCCATTTGAATATGGCGCGCACAGCCGTTGCGTCCGCATTTGTCCGCATTGACTTCCGACCGCTTCGGTCCCGGCCAGTCCAGTCCCGGCGAGTCCCGGCGGTGCGCATGTGCGCATGCAGGCCGCCCCCGCCCGCCCGCGCCCCGCACTCCCCCCACCGCTGGGCACCACGCCTCGCCTCCTCCCCCTCCTACAACTTCATTCAGTTACCCGGTGTTGCTGTTGATCCGCGCCGCCGCTCGCCGCTCCGCGCCGTGCCTGCTGGTGCCTGCGCCGTGCTAGTCGCTGTCGCCAGTCGGTCGAGCCAGCCGTCAGGCACCGTCAGGCCGGCCAGTGCGAGCCAGCCAGCCAACAGCAGGCCAACAGTCATCAGCCGTCAGTGAGAGCGCGGTGTTGCGTAGGGAAGGACCGGTGCGCTGTAGTCGGCGAGGTGCCAGCAGCAGCAGTGTCGACTAGCCGATCGTCGCGGGAGTGCGCGCCCACAATTCTTGTCACGTAACGGAGTATCTGTCACATCAAGCAGCAGTGCTTTTATTGTCTCTTCGTTGGTGTTTGTGTCGTTTTGGTGCAGCAGCATTAGTACAGTGGCGCTGTCATGAGCACGTGGCTGACTGCCTGAACATAAAACCCCTCAGTGTGTCGGGCGGAAGGCGCGAGTTAGTCGCGATTAACTCCACGTGTACGTGTTTGTGTTTGTGTGTGAGTGAGTGGATACGAGGACAGTGCTGCACTGCATCCTGCCCAGAGCTGCTGCTGACTGCATTGACGCAAGAAGAAAAAGAAGAAGACGACTGCTGTCCCCGTCCCTTTGCGTCGTCTGCTAGCTAGGCGTAAGTTATTGCCCGACCAATCGCATTATCTATCCATCCGTCTTGACCGCAGCATCACGCAGGAGCAACAGTATGCGGGTGTTCAGACTAGAGAGGCTGGAGATGACTGGAAAGAGAAGTCCGAGCTCGTGATCCTGTGTCTGTGATTGGTGTGGACAGAGCCTTTCCTTCCTTCCCCCCACGACGCGAATGTTTGCCCTTTGTTTCTGGGTTGGACTGTCTCAGAATCTAGGTTTGTGTTTCTCTGTGAGGTCAGTAGTGTCTGGAGACCTAAATGGTCATTTTGGTATGGGTCTCGAAATGAGCTCGCAAAACACATTCCGCCCTTAGTTTCTGGGTTGAGCTGCCTCAGAATCTGGGTTTGGGTTTCTCTGTGAGGTCGGTAGTGCCTGGAGACCTAAATGCTAATCGTTTCTCCCCCAGTCCCTCCAGTCTCTCCAGCATCCTGTGTTCTGCTTAGCAGGCAAGCCGAGACCTGTCCGAGCCGATCTGGGCCAAATCGCGCTTGGCCCTGCCTGCAGCAGGTCTTGTTGTTGTTGTTCCACTTTGGGAAGGTAGGAAATTCGTGATGGAGCGTGGAGCGTCGATAGTCGACGCACGGTACCTTTCGTCCTGACGGCACCGGAAAAACAAAACGCTATCTACCCTACCCTTTTGAAAAGTGTACTCTGCGCACTCGAGCATTGACATACACGTCTTCTGGGAACTGCCCATTTCAATAAGTAGTGTAAGTTTGTACAATTTTCCAAAGCTTGCGATTATTCGCTGCTTCTCTAAACTTAAACCAGCCCTCAGCTCACGGAAAAGTCAATAGTTTCAATCAGGATGACACAGAAATTTGAGTGCATTGTTCTTCAAATGAGGTTCAATTGGTTTAAAATTTTCAGATGTTGAAGATATGGACTCGAAAGTCACTTGCATGGCATTTGAATTTGGGCCAAATCTCGATACATTCTCTGAATTCGAGGATACGTTAGTACACTAAAAATCAAGCCTAAAATTTCCACATCCGCCTCAAGGCGGCCAGTTGAAAGGAATTCTGCACTGCATGTGGATCTTTGTTGTCATTTTCTGGCGAAGAGGAAACTCTGGGAAACCCTTTAACCCCCCCCCCCCCCCCCCCCCCCCCAGGCGTCTGGAGACGGTCTGGCCAGCACGTTACAAGTCGGTGAAGTCACATTTTTCCTTTCTTATTTGTAGCATGTCAGGAAGCCGGTGAACTCAAATAGAGCGTTACAATATAATTTACAGTAATTAATGTCAAGGGATTAAATTTCGCGTGCACTGTGACTTGGAGCAGTGGTGAAGTGAAGTTGATAAAGGACGTGACTTTCTCTCGGGTTCTCGCAGGCACGGATCCAGACCTGACTTTTTGGTGGGTAGGAGGGGGCGGGCATTGTACCAAATATTGCCTTACGTTGCCTAACTACTAACTACTAGGCCTTCTTTGGGAGGATTGGTGGTGGCAAATGTCCCGTTGTCCCCCCTCCCCCCTGGATCCGCGCCTGGCTTCTCGAGCAACGAGTAGGGCCATGATTGACCGGGCCGGCCCACGGCACGGGACGCCCATCCTTTGTCTCATCACGGCACGACAAGAAGTTCATTGGGAGTCGCGTAGCATCATAACGTGAGTCTGGCATCACGTGACGTGTCTCTGCTCCTCGCCACTCCTCATAGTGCTACTCTCGTGCCTACGCTGAACCTGATTCATGCGAGGCGAGGAAGAGTTCTTAGAGAGACTGGGTAGGAAGGAGTGGCCACGGTCACGTGACTTCTCTCTGCTCGTCGCCACTCCTCGTAGTGCTACTCTCATGATCTGTGCGCTAGAACCTGATTCATGCGAGGCGAGGTACAAAAGGCTGGAGGAAGGAGCGGCTAGGAGCGGCCACAGCCATAGAGGCGTCAGTAGGCGTCACTGTGAAAATAAATTAAAATAAAAAGGCGCAACGTCGCACTAAGGAATTATTTTCCACTGCCTCGGTAGTACTCCTAACATTTGCAAGTAGCTGGAAATTTACAACTACCCTGTTTCTCAATATCGTAAAGTCACGCAATTTTTTAATTTTGTTTTAGAAGTTTCCGACGAATATCGTAGGCCTGGCATGTTTTAGATCTAACCTCCAGCTGCGCATCACAGTCTGCATCAGCGGAGAGTGGAGCAGCATGGCCTAATCAGGGCCCTTCCTCTGGCTACTGCCACGCTACGCCACGCCACGCCACGCCACGCCACTCCCCGCCACGCCTCGCCATGCTCCTTCTCCCCGTCTGGCTGGTACTGAGGCCTTGTATTGCTTTGTGTCGCCTCGCCACCTGTTGCGGCTGCAGCCCGGCTGGCCGAGTAGAGATGCAGGGAGCGGGGGGGGGGGGGGGGGGGGGGGGGGGGGGGGGGGGGGG
>CABIKL010001012.1:0-17437 GCA_902196195.1 Aptinothrips rufus | reverse complement strand
CCTCGTCCCGCCCCGAATTTTAAACCGCACTGTACAGTTATGTTGAGAATTTTGAATCTCGCGCCTCTTGCTGCCGAGTACTTCTCGCGGACGCAGGGTAAGCAAGGGGTGTGAGCGCATCTTAGGTTATCGGGAACATCCCCCAGTCGTCTTCTCTCTACTCGCCTTAAACAAGAGGTTCTCTTTGAGTTAGGTGAAAATACTAAGTCTAGTTCATTTTATGTTCACTGAACAATATATAGTTATTTGCATTGAACATGAGTAGTTTTCAAGTTAAGTCTTTGATTTTTTTCCTCTGGGTCTTATCTCTATATTTTCATATCTTCCTGCAATCGCAGGAGCTCATTGAACAGAACAGAATCAAGCGCGGTCTGCATTAACTCAGCAAATCATCAGTAAAATCCGTGGTTTTTTGACATGACTATTACTTAAATGAAATTGTGGTTTCGTAATCAGTAAGTCGCACAATCTTCTCATATGCGCAAAACATGAGCAACAGCTGAACTTAGCTGCATCAGTTGTTAAGCACTTTTCAGTGGACCTAAGCAATCGCTAATTCTGTATCGTCCCTCTGGCTCTTAGCTGAATTCTTACATTCTGTAAATTCGAAGATAAGTCAGTTTCTTCAGGCGCGGAAGTCGGATAATTTCAGCTCGATCACATACAATTAGTTCTCGCACATCTCGATCAGTACCCCGGATCATTGAAGATAACGGCAGCAGCGCTAACTATGATCTATTTTGCATGCAGTGATTCCAAATATTTGACCGATAGTGTTATTCACAACGTGCAAAAATTTTATGTCAACATATTTTATTTTTTTTTAATTTTACGTGTTAAAGTAATGCAAAACACCAGTTCGTGCCTTCAAACTTGTCTCATGAAAATTTTTGATTTAAGATAGGTCCTAGTGCACTTCAATCTTCGTTTTCCTAGCACAGGCCTCTTTTGGGGATCCCATGCCTCCGCAGACCCCTTACTACGGGGCCGGACCTTCAGGAATGTGGTATTCGCGAAACTGCTGTTCGCCATGTGCAAGTATTGTGAAACTAAGATACTTTTTATGAAAGCTGGACAAAGGAGGAGCCCCAGCGGGGCGTTCGATGGAGCCCTCGAGCCCTATTGACGGTCTCGAAGGTTTTAAAGAGGCGTATTTGACAGCTTGTGGCTGCCAACTACAAGCTTTGAGGAGCAAAGTGCACCTCTGTCGGAGTCCCAGCGATATTCAAAGTTCTGCCCCTGTGAGGTAGGCAAACGACTCCATATCAGCCCCCGAGCAACAAATACAAGTATGAATGTGCCCTGACGTGCTTACTATGACATTTTGAAGTGGAACCGACCATCCTATACACTCTGGAACGTCTTTGAGCAGAAAATCCAGAATTTGCCCCTGATAGGTTTGTAACCCGCCAGAGCAGGCCTCTGCAAGTGGACCCAACTCGGCAACACTTCGTAAATTGATGGTATGGGTACATACTAACATCGTGCCACAAGGGATTCAAAATTCTCAACATAACTGTACAGTGCGGTTTGAATTCGGGGCGGGACGTGGGTGGCTGAGGGGGCGGGAGGGGGGGGGGTGCTATGGTCGTCTAACAATGCATCTCATACGATGCCATCTTCTTTGCGACCTATCTACCACTTTGCTTTACCACGCAGCGCGGCCATACCACAGCAGACGGTTTTTTCCGAATGCACTGCAATATTCAAATTGAAATTACTCAACTATAAAGCCGAACACGGTTCTAATTTTTTCAGCAAAGTTAAACAAGACTATAGGCAACAAAAATTTACCAAATTGGTAATTTTTGAACATGTCGATATTTGAACCGTTCAATGTTCAAATTTTGAACATTGAACGGGTGGACCAAAAATTTGTCAAATTTCAAAATCGATGATAAAATCGTATTCCTTGGTTCATTGCGAACAATTTAAAAAAAAAGTTTGACTCTAAATTAATTTGAACCGAAGTTATCGTTAATCGAAAAAGTACTGTATTCAAAAAAACTCAAAACTCAAAATACCTGTAAAATCAAGAAAAATGAATTTTTTTGAAAATGCTCTTAGATCACGCATTAGTACCCTTATGTGACCTTGCGCACCGAGTGGCATCAAATTCTGAGAACCTCGTGTCCAACTCCTTGTTGAGTTGACATGGAATGACCCGACCGTTATATTCTTGCCAAACACTGTCAGACTTCTATTCTTTGTATAAAGTAGTGCTTTTGTACTTTTCTGTTTTCCGTCGTTAACTGGACTTATGATTTAATTCGAATAGAGCCTTTGTGGGTTCATGCTCCATGTTTGCGAGTGCACCTCTGATGTCGTTAAGTAGTTCTTTTGGTTTGCAAGTGTTTCTGGTACTGTCTAATTGTTGTAGCTTCTACTTATATTTTGATATGGGACAAAATTCTCAACTTAATTTAGCTACAGACTTTGTTTACATTTACCTTTGCAACCCTCATTAACTCCAGGTTATTGCGCTGTTTTGCTATTTCTCTGGCTAGTATGAACCAAAGCAGTTGGGTTGTGCAGCAATGTGGTGATAATGTGTGAGAGCGTCCAGTTTAAAGAATGAATGAGAGTGGAATGGTTTACGTTGTTTGTGTAGTAGTGTCGAGATAAAGTATAAGCATGGCCAGATGATAAGAGTGATTTTGCGCCCTTTGAATGTTTTCACATTCCATGTCCTTTAATTGAAATGTATGTGTCACACACTGCAAACTATTCTTGAATTAATCATTTTTAGTCATATTATATTAACTTAAGAATTAGTTGATTACTCAAAATGAAAACTAATTTAGTTTTGTGTTTAAATGCTAGTTTTTTATTGCAACTAAGTAATAATAATTTTGTTATTAATTTTGAATGGCACCCTTTCTTAGTCTGCTGGCTGCTTCATTCGATGCCACTGTATTCATCAATGCATCCACATAGAGACAAATTTGGTACCAAAGCATTTAGTTTGATAGTAATGAGATAAACCTCAGCAAGTGACGGCACCTGTAGGATCGACGCGCCCCGTCGCCGCCTCGTACGCAAGGCAGACCAAACACTTTGTCCTACGCCCCCCCCCCCCCCACCCCCCACCCCCTCCATTAAGATATCTCGGGATCCGACTCTGCTTTAGGATAATCGGACGCGTGGTCTGAACAGAATTGCAAACTTTCGAAACTATCGCTTTGACATTTAAACATTTTGACCAAAAACATCAAAAATGTCGAGAAGTTAATTCGTTTACAAGAGACCTTCTTCTTTCGTTTTGAGATGTCATCTGGGGCGATTAGTGATGTTTATGTTTAAGTATCAAAATCTCAATTATGTGACCGAAGGGTGGCGTGGGATTCTCCTTCGGGGTGTGGGGAAGGGGGCCAAATCAGGCCAAATCCGGTAGATTGTGGTGGCTGTGCAGTATAATGGAATGAAAGCGGTGAAAGTTGTCAGATCGAAACGCACTTTATTTGGTGTTGAGCCGTTTGGGTCCCTTCACTCTTCCTGAAAAATTGAAAGTTCTACAAAAGTATCCTAGGCTAGAAGCAGTGGGTTCAGTTTTCCCTTAAGGCTCTTATGGGCAAAATTACCCATATTCTGGAACACGAATACGAACGATCGTACAGCAATCTGAGTGGCACTATTGGAACGGGCCTAAAAAAACTGATCTAGAAACGACCTTAAAAGTACACGTTTTACCAAAACTGGCTTGCGCACCGGTGGCCGCTGATTAATACCGTATTTCATCCAAATTCACTACAAACAAGGACTTTCACGGATTATGATGGTCTGAAGCGGCCCATACTTGAAATCAAGGGCGTTTTCGATGCATCTTGTTGAACTGGTACGGACGCAACGAGCCCTAACCACCTGATACCGACCGTAGCCAAAAAGGACCTCACACATCAATAATTTTGGTAAAAAGGTGAACATTGGAAAAGTTGATACTTTAGAAAAAGGCATATTTTGCCTGTGGTAAAACTTCACGAATTTTTTTTTTCGGATTGAAAAGCTTGAGCAAAAATCAATGGTTGTGGTTTGTTAGTGGGTGGGTAGGGAGCATCCTTTAGTTTTTGTTTCAAGATCGGGGTGTACCACCTGGGGACGTCCCCTTTTAACCGCAACGCAAAAGGCACTCTCATTTCATCTCTCATTTGTTCATACCTTGAATCCAAGTTTCTTCTCCGACTGCGACTCAATGCAGCCATCCGCCCTGGACTGGATCTCCTGGGTCTTCTTGTCGATGACGTCGTCCATGTAGTCGCTGAGGGTCTGGATGAAGGCTGCCTGCTCGCGACCCTTCCTGGTCAGGTTGAACACGAAGCTGGGCCACAGCCAGGGCTTGTTAGTCCTCGCGTTTACAATCTGGAGGGTCTTGTGTAGGCCCTTAGTTATACGCTGACCAGCGGAAACAAAACATAGCAGTTGCTTTAAAAAGAAAAGAAGAAAAAAGATACCCGGCCGGAAGAATAGCCTATCTTCACTGGGCGAATAGAAAACCGCTTACCTCTCGCGGGCGCGTGGAGAACCGCTCATCTTTCTGAAGCTCGGGGAGAACCACTTAACCGCCATTTCAAGAGAGGTTAGGACGCCGTCGTTTCTCTCTTCTGTTTGCGTTATTGCGCATTCTTTCTATGATACGTTTATGTCAAGGTGGATTTACGCTCGTTGTATCACTGGCGACAAGTTGTAGCCTGATGGGAGAGAGGTGAGGAGGGCCACAGCAGCCTTCACCCCCCCTCTCCCAGCAAGCTACAACTTGTCGCCAGTGACACAACGAGCATAAATCTACCTTCATTGTATTTCTGCAAGTTTGCGTTTTGACATCGAACCATCCGGAAAACGATGTTGTGTATCTCAAAGAAGTTATAAGCTTCGAAAGTTCTGAGGGGGGGAACAGCGGGAAAAATCGATAAGCGGTTCTCCGCGCGCTACGGAAAGACAAGCGGTTGTCTATTCGCCGAGTAAACATGAGCGGTTCTTCCGGGTAGGTATCGAAAATTCCTACGCTAACGCGTAGACGGCCCCAGGGACTACCTGGTCGCCTGATCACCGGTGATATGTCAAGCATTTATTCGATGATTGCTAAAATTTTGTTACTGTTCAATGAACATTTCATCCCTACAATTCCACTTACCATCTCAGACATTTCAATTATAAGGATCGTACATATAGGTGTATGGACATAAATTGCTCTGAATGATGTTGCGAGGAAAAATTTCTGCAGGCGTGGTTTTTCCATCTAGAAGGTGGTTTACTGGCGGGCGTTCCTACTGGAACTTGTACGCGCTACAATACCTGCCATTACTAGATATGTAAATGTCATGAAAGTTTAGTTTCCTTAATTTTCTGTCATCTTAAAGTAATATTTTTCCTTACTTGAATATCTTTTTCTTCTCCTCTTATTTCCTATGCTCTTTGCAATTTCCATTTTCTTTTCAGCCCGTCCTTCTATTTTGAATAAAGTAGGGATGGGGCGGGCTTATAATCTCGCCCCTGGTGTTGGTGTGTATGTTATGTGTGTGTCTGCGGCATCGAATGACAGGTCTGAAATTTTGTATACCGTCAGGCGTTGTCCTCCGAACACCAAAAATCACGCTGCAAATGTTGTCCGACTGTTCAAAACAAAATTGCGCCCAAATCAAAATGGTGGCGTTGTAAGGGTTATCCTCCTGTATTTAGACGGTAGAATCCCATTCTGGCCACAGATACTGAGATTTTAAGAGTAATTTCTACCCAAGGCACGTCTCTGATGGTAATGATCACAATTTCTGAACAGCAAACGACCAATTTTATATTTTGAACAGCATTTTGGACAAATTGGTCATAATTTTGAAACGCGTGTTTTACATCAAAATAGGGGTGTTTGAGGCTGCTGATCATGAATCTTTCAGTACAAGACAGCAAATTTGTTTTTTTTGAAATATTAAATCTTAAGCTCTGTAGCTCAGCAGATAGTCGAAATATGGTCGAAAGTTGTAAATGTGCAAAATCAAGTACATGCTGAGGTCAAAGCTCTAGCATATGCAAAATATCGATCCACATACAGGGTGGCCCACCCAAGCCGTGCCAGAGCAAAGTTAGGCTAGCCCGGCGGCAGCTCCCCCCTCACACCCGCTGGCAGGGAAGGGGCGAGGAGAGGGGAGCTGTCGCCGGGCTAGCCTAACTTTGCTCTGGCACGGCTTGGGTGGGCCACCCTGTATAAAAGCTGCAATGTATGCTACAAAATTCCGATTTTCATTTTAAAATTCAAGCATATGCTAAAGGCATTCACATTCATATTTTCTCGTAGCTCCTAAACTAACCGAAAACTTTTCTTTAAAAGTTGCAAATACATTAAAAGCATAATTTTATGATGATTAAGGAAGTACATGTTTTATTAGATGGATTTGAAGAAATCCGGGAAAACATGGCCGGTTGCCATGGCGAGCCAACACAGGGACACAGGGACAGGCAGACGGCCGGCAAACAGTGATACTTGCGGACTAGTGCACAGTAGTTGAGAGTGTGGAGAGAAGACAGAAAGGTCAGAGATGATGTGTGATAGATGAAACTACGCCGTGACTATGTGCTGACGTTTGAGTTAAACTAGGTTAGGTGTACGCCAGACAGTTGCCTCGCGTAACAGGCTGAGCTCGCGCTAAATATTTTAGCTTGCTCAACCCGTCACGCTCAACCCCTGTCTAGGCTCTCACCTAGCCTAGGCCTGCGGCGCTTTCAGCTCGGCCCTTCGGACCTCGATTCAGAGTCTGCCAGAGCAAGCCGATATACTATTTCAAAATTATATCGTGGCTACGGCCCTATCTGGAGGTATGATCATGTGCATGAAAAGCAGAATACAGTAACCCACCCTTTGTAGCCGATATAGGAAGTGGGTTACAATCTACCCGTGTGAGACTGATTTGCTAGAGCCTCACGGAACCCAGTCTTATTTATCGTCACATAGCATTGGATAAACGTTTAATGCGTTTTTAGTGACGAGCATCCTCGGACATCCCTGTGGCGGCACCCATCTCCACTTCACTAAATACGTTAAGATTTCTGTACATATCGACCACTTTCTGACAAAAATCTCCGAAAACTACCCTTAAATGACGGTACACACCGCCGACGATATCTTTTTCGTAATCCGCGCCTTTGAAAACCCCAGAGACGACACCCAATTCTACATGACTGATAAAGTGACGATTTTCATAAAAATCCACCCCCGTGTGACAACATATATTAAAACTACCCTAAAACGAAAGATTACGATACCAGTAACCTATCTGCAGAGAGTGAACGGAGACCAGCCTATCTGCACTGAGCGAACAGAGACCAGCCTATCTATATAGGGATCCCTGCAGAGTTAGGCCGGTCTCTATGTTCGTTCATGCAGATAGGCTGGTCTCCGTTCGCTCTTTGCAGATAGACCTCTCTTCCAGGGAGGTATCGATTAGACGTCCGTTAACATTTTTAACGTGATCAGCGTCATCAGAAACCCCCATTTTGATACCCGACGCGACGTTGTCCGGAAAAAGTTCGTATCCGCCCTTAAATCACCCCTTAGGCCTCCCTTACAACCACCCTTTAAAATCGAGCTAGATTGCTGAAATTCAATCCCCGGCGAGCTTCTGGGGGGAGAACACCACATACCAAAATTTAAAACGATCGGTCCAACCGTTCGGAAATTATTGGTGTGACGAACACACAGACAGACAGACAAACAAACAAACAGACAACCTTTTTTTTCTCTCGCGGAGTGACTGGCTTCGCTAGCCGCTCAGCCAAACATGAAAGCAATCGGACAATTAATAGAGGAACCTGATAGACCAATATCTGCACTTGGCCATCCGGCCTCGCGCTCAGCCAACGAAGAAACTGGCTAACTAGGGAACAGTAGTTATGGCAGAGTCATAACTGGGATGTAAATGTAAAGGTTAGAGGTCAGATATGATTATTGGAACCAGGTTTTGACAGTTAAGGGAGATTTGCATTGAGAAACCAAACAATCGAACGGAAAATAATTCCTTATAGCAAAATTCAAAATTTCGGGCCTTTAACGCTTTAGCGTTAGAATTTTTTGGATTCCCAGCGCGCTTTAGGGGGTTCTATCCCAGTATGTGCTATGGGCCCGTGCTCGCCCCACTACAAGTCGATTAGGATTAGGGTTGTTAACGGTAACCAAAAGTGTTATCGCGATGACGTTGATTCGATAACGAAAGTCGGTTAACGTATCGCGATAACGTTACAGGAGTGTCTGAAATTTATCGCGATGACGTTAACGATAATTGTTACCGTCGATAACGATAAATATCAATCTTCTTTATTACCGAAATGTAAGCCAATCAAAGGTTTGCACGGGTTTGCAATACTTCAAGACATCGAACTAAAAGGTGATTTATAAAACAAATGGCATCAGACAAGAAAAGAAAAAAGAAAAATAGGTTATCATGGAGTTAAAATTTTATTTTAACTTGGATACATTAATTGCCAGAACGCGTGCGAGCATGATTCCATTTATCGTCCAAACAGCTATCGTCGATAAGACGATCACTAAGTCAGTTCGATGCCTCCTAAGAATAAAGTTGTATCTTTTTCGGCTCGTTCAAGAAAAGTGTATCTTTTTTAGCGAGTCCAAAAAACGCGTATCATTTTGTGCTGCTCCAAGAACCACGTAAGTGAAAAAAGCATATTCTTGGGAAACAAGAAAAGAAACTTTCGAGCGATCAATCAAATCAGGATGTCGACGGATCTTCGGGAAGTGAAGTTTATCTGAATCCCTGAACTAATGCCAATTGATTACAGTAAGCCAAATAGTTTTAGTCTCGTATTTACTAACAAAAACAAAAGAAATACGATGGGTCAGTGTGGCTTTGCAGCACTAAAATGACAAAAGATTTCTGAAGAACATAAATTTGCGGGGAAGATATTATTGTGATAAGCTCTGAAGGCAGGCGTATATTAGGCCTTTTAATTAGAATCAATTTGGTGCACTGCATTTGAAGAGGTAAGCGTGATTGTAACAATTTATGTATTTATTGAAAAGTTAAACATTTACCTAAAAAAGCAATTTATATTAAATCTCTACATGAAATTATTAAGTTCAAGTGCTTAAAATAGCTTGATTTGCATCTAAAGAAGCTTTTAGACTGGATACTTTTAGAACTTGTGGTGTAATCAAAAATTTTACTCTCAAATCATGTTTCCAACAAACTTTTCAACAGATAAAGAGCTCTCCGATAACATAAAACATGCATGCTAGTTTGGAAATAATGTCCTGTATTGCAAAGACATTGGAAGTCCTATTAATTTCCGTAGAAATCAGTTCTGAAAATCATATGTGGACTTTACAATAAATTCTCTCATATAAATGATGTAATTTCAATTATTGACACCAAAGGGAGTTATTAGAAAACTTCCAGATGTAGCGATGAAGCTGAATTTAAATAAATTGGCTTCACTGATACCAAGATAACTTAAAATGCTTGAAGGATGAATACCTGCACCTGAAATATCAGTTTGTGCTATAACGTAAAGTTTCCGAACAACCATGCTAGAAAAAGTGTGGTTTCCGATTCAACCAAATATTGCAGCAGAGTCAAAAATTTTAAACTTAAGAGAAACAAGTATCAAATGTCTTTGTTATTGCCAACATTTAATAACTTAAAGTGAATTGAGAACAGTTTAAGTAATTTTGGCATAGATTTGAAGAAAGTACAAAATTTACCTTTTAACGGCACTCCAGTGATCCCCTTTAAGGAAATCTTTGGATTAATTAGTTTGATAAAGTTTCAAGTCAATCTATGGAAGCTAATAACAGTGGTAAATTCAAAATAGTTTGCAGCACATTAAAATTTATCTTCCAAGCAATCTTCACGACATGATCTCTTAAAAATGTTAATATATATGATGGAAAGGAAACTCAAGTATATAAGTGAGAAAATGATACACTGTACGGACAAGACAGAAATGTAACAATTATTGCCAAAGATATTTAGTTCTGTACTTTTGGACATAGCCAAAATATATTAATTTCATATGATATATACCTAACAGGAATATGTTGTTTGTGCTCTCTGCAAATCAACTTATTCTTATGAGCTTATGCCGTGTACATGAATTCTCATCGATTGCGACAAATAATGCTGTCGAGGCTATGATGACCAATATCTATGTTCATTCCATCATCAGTTATTAGCTGTTTCGTATTCGCTCTACTCAGATACGTGAGTGTTCCGCGTAGCAAAGCAGCACAGAGCGAGATACGTGAATCATTTCCAAGAGAATTACTAAAGAACCAATCAAAATGTAATAATGATTGTTTTACCACCAGGAAGAGCTCAATTTCGTTGTTTAGAATCATTAAGAATACAAAAATGTCAAAAATGTTGGTTACGAGCTTCTTGGAGCAGCACAAAATGATTCGTGTTTTTTGAAGTAGCAGAAAAAGATACACTTCTATTGAACGAGCCGAAAAAGATACAACTTTATTCCTAGGAAGCATCGAGTTGACGTATCGCGATCGATCGTGATAACGTTACAGGAGTGTCTGAAATTTATCACGATGACGTTAACGTTACGTTAAAGTTATGTTAACGTCGCATCGACGATACCCGATAATTTATCGTTAACAACCCCGATTAGGACCGATTTGAGCCGAATCCACTACCCACCGATAAATTTAATTTTTCTACTGTCCTCAAAAGAAATTTCATGTAACTTATAAATACATCATATGCATATACATGTATGTTATATTTCAGTCAATGTTGACACTATTCCGCATTATTCAATCGATTGTAAATTAAAACACATTTATATTCTGTTCAATGGAAACATTTGTTTAGCTGAAACATCCGGTACGTACCTCCGAGCGCTCCTTGCCCAGGTCGTCGATGGTGGAGGACAGCGTTGTCCTGAGCACCGAGGCCGCCGTTGAGCGTTGCATCTCCTCCGTGAACTCCACGTCGCGGTCCTGGAGTGGCCGCAGGCTCTCCACCAAGGCAGCCGCCTCCTCGGCGAACACGTCGACGAAGCGCTCCAGGATCTGGAGGTGGAAGGTGGGCTGGACGACGGCGCGGTGGGCCTTCCAGAGTGAACCGCTCGCAGTCAGCAGCCCCTGCCCCAGCAGGTCACCGATGGCGAAGTACATGACCAACGGCTTGTCGATGAAGCGCTTGTCCCGCAACACCTGGCAACACCGCGAGCAGAGTGTAAGGTGTAAGGTGCCGTCCACAAAAACCACCATCGCAACCAGGAAGACGTTAAGAGTAGACAAATTGCCCACTTGGCAGCCCACTTTTTAAAAGCCCCCGGAGAAAATGCACACGGCAATGAAGAAGAAATTCTTCTGCTCGATGCTTCTTACTAGGGTTGAGTAATGGCCCTATTTCGGGCCACTTTTTGGGACCTCGTTAATTCTGCGACCAAAACAACGCCACATGTTCGGTAATGCATCTAATTCGTCAAGAGTGATACCTCGTCTAACATTTCAAATGCTAATAAGTTTAGTTCTCTGGCCACATGTGCTTGAGACGACATTCGTAAAACATTGCAAAATCGTCAAAACTGGAAAAGTGAACCTATTTCGGGCCACCCTTTGTCGTTTTGTCAAATTAAGTTCTCAATACGAATATTTGGTTTGGGCCATTAGTTGACATTGTGAACTCACTGTTTGCAAGGACGAATGGCCCCGAACGCGTTTCAAACATGTCTCTAGACACGGCTGAAAGTGGCCCCAACTAGGGCCAACTTTCACACGTTTTTAGAAAAGGATTTTGAGTCATCCTGTGTATGTATGCGCTCTATGAAGATTAATTTTACAGGTTTACATGTGTGACAGGTGTCATCTGAGTATATTCTCGTTTATTCTTTTCCCGACGGGACAACATGGAGTTACTTGTATTGCAAATATAGGGGTGGCCCGAATTCGGTACGCTGGCCCGATATAGGGCCATCACTCTAAGGGTGCGCCAGACTACATCGTCGCAGAGGGACTTCCCTCGGGCCGATGCACGCGGGCAGGTGCGAGATGAGGGCGGGCAAGAGGTGTGCGCTAGGTGCGACTCTGCGACGCCTCCGTCTAGCTAGCATCCTTATCCTAGCTCCTTACCCTACGCCTCCGGGGGTATGATCCCTCCCCCCTGCCACCCAACCCCACTCCCCGCCCGAAAACGCCCATGAACAAAGAAGGCTTTAACTGTAGTACTCGAGCATGTTCGCGCCACAGAACATAATCTCTCTGACTACTACAAAGAGTCGATAAAACATTATTATAACCTGATTTCGGTCTTTTTCTTTTTTTGTACGTCCATACCTATTGATTGAAACAAACTACATCGCTTTAGGTCGTTTTTCCAGTTTGAACAGTTTGAACAGTATTGAACACCTTTTGAGGGTTCGCTCGATCACTGTATGTCGTTAACTATCGATAGAAAGAACCGCCTCGGCGTAGGTGCTAAATTAAGAAAGTTGACTTTTTGGAACACTCGGCGTTCAAAATGAAACACTTCGAAAAACTTTGGAACATTTTTGAAACTAGTTTTTGCAATTATTTATCGTTGCCTTTCGAGTGAACCAAACCGCGTCACTGTAAGTGCCATATAAAGACAATGAGTTTTGGAGCACTTTTTGTTGAACCTTGAACAGTGTTGGAACGTGTTTTGGGTCGTTTTCAATGTTATTACTTCGATACATACCTATTGAAACAAACTGCATCGCTGTAGGTGGATTTTGAAGTTCGGAATACTTTCTGGCAAACCTTCAACACTTTGAACAGTGTTGGAAAGCTTTTTGGTTCGTTTTCTATGTTAACACGTCGATACATATCGATTGAAACAAACCGCATCGCTCTAGGTATTTTTGGAATTTTGAAACACTTTTCCTTCAACCTTCAATACGTTGAACAGTGTTGGATTGTGTTTTGATCCGAATTCAATGTGTTTATACGTCAACTCGCTTTGCTCGTCTCGTACGGGATCCCTTAAGGCCCATACGGGATCTCCTGTGGTCATACGGCCATGTTAGGTTCGGTTAGGTGACCGGAAACAATGAGGTTAGGTTAGGACGTAAAGGATATTTGGAAATCTCACAAGATCCCGTGCTATCGTACGGGATCCCTTAAGGCTTACGGGATCACTTGTCGTCGTAGAGGATCAGTCAAGAGGCGCTGTTGCTTTATACCCTTCAAGGCAAGTGATGTAGGCGAGTTGGTAGCGAGGTAAGTTTTCATCTGTATAGCTCATGTTCTAATCCCGCAAACCTCCCACTTTCATCCCTTAACGTTAGAGGATCCCGTATCGTGTTACGGGATCCCCTTTTGTCTTACGGGATTCTCCGTGGCTTACGGGATCCCTTCCCAAAGGGGTCTATTTCGTTAAGGGATCCCGTACGGCGCAGAGGATCCCGTAACGCGTACATTTCCCGTAAGGCTTAGAGGATCCTGAAAGCTTAAGAGATCTTGTGTCGCACAGGATCCTCTGCGTGGCACGGAATCCCTTAACGAAATAGACTCCTTTCTCACGGGAAATTAAGACATGGGAGGCAGCCCGTTTAGCGCTGCCAACGTGATGGTATGAACTACCAACTGTCAAAATAGTGACAAATAATTATTTCAAATGTATTTAACGGAAATTTTGAGATAAACTCGTTTTAAGCGATAACAAGTGAGTTCAAATCCAAAAGCGGGGCCCGATTGACGCTCTAATCTCTGAGACACAGTGGAGATCACATGGCCTATCCACATACTGACGGGCACAGACTAATAGGAGCAGCTCAACCTGGCGCTAACGCACAGTCCAATAAATTATTAAAAATTACGGAAGTTTTTCGGTCATCTTGAAGCGAAGTTTTATTATCTTTCTGTTGTTTTCCCCCTTATTTTTTATTTCATTTGCATTTTTCATTTAGATTCTTCGATGCGATATTTGTTTCATACTCAGGAGCACATTGAATATCTCACACGCAACCTCTGACCTCTAAATACGGGGTTTCACTCTGAATAAAGCGTGGTGTTCGAAATCTACAACCGTATTACATTGTTATACATATTTTTGGAAACTTTTGACAGATTTATATCAAAGGTTTCGAATTTATACGGCGTGAAATCACAAAAGTTGCGAATACTTGTGTTTGGCATATGATAGTAATTTTTAAACCTTTAGAGTTTCTCATGGTTTCAGAGGAAGGTGAGTAAAATTTATAATGGCAGTTTATGAAGAGTTGGATAGGAACGAATAGGTTCTCTGCCGTTCTGTGCCTTAATAATGATGAAAGTCGTCCCCATGCCAACAGACTCTCTAATTCACCTTGCCGATGTGGTCGGGGTCGGTGACGAACACGACGAGCTGGTTGAACACTGAGAAGCGGGACAGCTCGGTGCAGCGGCCACCCCACCCCTCCAGCAACTTCTCGAAGGCGTTGTGCTCGTTGATGGTCAGCGTGTGGAGCGCGTTGCCCAGCAGCGGCAGTGAGAACGGGCCGGGCATGGCCAGCTCCATGCGACGCACCACCAGGTAGCGGCGCAGCCAGGAGGCCAGCAGCCAGCAGCAGGCCGCCGACAACAGCACCACGGCGACGAGGCGCGGCGACCAGCCTGACGCAGCGACCAGCCACAGGCCGCCGCCCGACGACATCCTCAGGGGGTAAACTGAACGGTCGAGATGTCTCAGTACTGCCCCGCGTGCTCTCAGCGAGACTGATAGGCTGAGTCGCACTGAACGTGTTCACCGCAGGGGCTCCAGCAGACTGACTGTGAAGTGAAGGTCGTACCACCACCAGCAGCAGGAAACGTGGAGCAGTCCTGAGCCCGGCCCGGCCGAGCGTTTAAAAAGCGACGGTGGGGAAGACTTCCTCCTCAGATCCCATTGGGCCGATAGAGGTCATGGTATTCCATCCTCGCTGCGCGGCACCAATCACTGCCAGCTGCTTGCATAAAGTGGCAGCGACGGCTGGCAGGCTGCAGCGGCAGTGCACTGGCCGGGTTGTCAGCCTTTGCAGGAAAAGCGAGTCCATTAAAGCCAGTCTCGTTGCCGGTCTGAGGCCTCAGGTAGGATATTCGAAGAACACTGATTTTTTTTACACGCTTTCATCATACTAGGGTACGCCAGACATTGTCTTCGCGTAACAGGCTGAGCTCGCTAAACTTTCGTATAGCTTGCTCAACCCGTCACGCTCAGCCCCTGTCTAGGCTCCCACCTAACCTAAGCCTGCGGCGCCTTCGGCTCGGCCCTTCGGGCCTCGATTCGGGGTCCACCAGAGCAGGCCGATTATCCGCGCCTGACCTTATTTTGAGGTATGCGGTATACCGTATGCCCCTGCGAAGGCAAACCTAATCTAACATAACCTACCCGTTTGTAGCCGCTGTAAGATGTGCGGAATATACAGTCTATCCGATTATGAGGGATATACTGCAGCCTACCGTAAACCGTTTACCGCAACGGTGGCATTGTGGATGGACTTAAAACTGCGTTTTCAGTGACCAACATCTTTGAAAAACTCTGCAACTGTTCTCAACTCAACGTGACTAAAATAGTCCAGATTTCAGTACAAATTAATCCTTTATTTTTAAGTCTTACCCCGGAAAGTACCTCTAAACGATGAAATAAACCGCCGACGACATCGTTTTCATAACCAACACCCTCGAATTACCTAAAAACGACACCCAGCTCGATATGACTTTTGAAGTCAAAATTTGGGCGAAAACCACCCCTTTATGGCGTTAAAAATCGCCCAAACCACCCCTTAACCACAGATAAGACGTTCGACAACACTTCCGACTTGAAAAGCATATTCATAAACCTTTATTTTGATACCCCACACGACCTTGTCGGGAAAAACTTCATATCTGCCCTTAAATCATCCCTTAGGCCTCCCTTACAACCCCCCTTTAAAATGAAGCTGGAAAGCTGAAAATCAAAGGGTGGGTGTCTTTTGATGATATAACATTGGGTTTTAAGGCGCTAGGCTGTCTGTACCTTGACGCGTTCGGCAGATATCGTGGATACAGACACACAGACAGACAGACAGACACACAGACAGACAACAGTTTTTTCCTCCGCCGATCCAGTGGCTTCGCTAAACGCTGAGCCAAAAACGGGCGCTGTTTACTACTAATTAAAACTAGTAATGGTTAATTTCTTTCATGTAAGATAGACATTTTTTAAAACGTCTGTAAAACTAAAATACGATCTACTGTGCAGCTGTGTCTCGCGGGCTGGCCTACCCTCACCTCGCCAGGCGCTACAGAGTACAGAGCCCCTGGGAGGCAGGCCTGTCTGCTGTGCAGCTGTGTCTCGCGGGCTGGCCTACCCTCACCTCGCCAGGCGCTACAGAGTACAGAGCCCCTGGGAGGCAGGCCCGTCTGCTGTGCAGCTGTGTCTCGCGGGCTGGCCTACCCTCACCTCGCCAGGCGCTACAGAGTATAGAGCCCCTGCGTTTCACCACCTCGCTCGCCCCGGTTTGGCAGGGCGCGGGCCAATCTTTTTATTGTTTTACGCAACATTTTGTTAGATTTCATTGAATACCAGAAAATCCGAAGCCTGAGGCTGCACATTTCAAGTTAAAAAAAAAATGCTCGTTGAGAGTACAAACGCATTCCAGAAAAAAGAGCAAATTTTTATTCTGGATTTTGAACAGGCGTCTCAATTTATCAGCAACATTTAGAACCGCGGTAGAACATTAGATCTTGGTAAAGATTATATCAGAAGGTCTGGGTTCAAGTTCACCGTTTTTAGTAGAATCTATGACCTTAGGGGAAGGAAAGAATTCTTAAGAACTCAAAATGAGCATTAAAGGGTGGTGCCCAGCGACTGCCTTTTACCGTTTTTTGATCGATTTTTAACACTGTGTGTCGCAGTCAGTTGACCCAGGCTGGCCTTGATTCGTTCAGCGAAGCGATGGATGGATTATGAACTCAAGTGACCGAATGGCGATGAGGAAACTAGTCTTCCCCACCCTCTTTTCTCTCACGGCTTGGCCAGGCTCGGGACACTAGCAGGAAATAGGCAGCCAATTTCCTGCTGGTGCTCGGAAATTACGCCATTTTTCTAGAAACAGCTCAGCCACACAGCTTTAGAAAAAATCTCATGTATATAAATTGATGCCCGTTCGGTTCTACATACATGATCGATTCCAGAAAAAAATAAGGAGGGACTGAAAAAAAATCATCCTGGAACTTGTCAGGAATAGAACAGAAATTTGAAAATTTTATAGGGAGAAAATGATAATGTTCTGTTCTATTCCTGACAAGTTCCAGGATGATTTTTTTTCAGTCCCTCCTTATTTTTTTCTGGAATCGATCATGTATGTAGAACCGAACGGGCATCAATTTATATACATGAGATTTTTTCTAAGGCTGTGTGGCTGAGCTGTTTCTAGAAAAATGGCGTAATTTTCGAGTGACATGCATTCAATTTTCGGCTTCCAGCTCCTGTACAGTTTTAGCCACGGCGACCGTGTTGTGCTC